>JYFJ02013418.1:0-10262 GCA_000934665.2 Catajapyx aquilonaris | reverse complement strand
GAGCCGGTCCACCGAAAATGTTGGCCATTTGACGGCACACTTCTGTAACATTTTTTGTCATTGAATACAGTCGAACACACTGGACACGTTTCTCTAACGACAGTCTTGCTTCGGCCACTTTTGTTGCAAGACCTGAGCATTGCTTAGTACTGCCACCTACATGGAAGATTTTCGCACCCTCCCTTGATGTTTTGGTAGATACTTTAAATAAATATGTTGTTCCGTTCGAAAGTAATTGCGTTTCAAAGAGTGAGTCGTCAACTCTGGAACACCCTGTACATTGTGAATGTGGAGGTCCAAATTTTACAAAGGGGGAAAAAAAATAAAAGCAAAACCATTGAAAACTACATGACACAGAACGTAACACAGTTCGGAAGAAGGGAATTCGACAAAAAGCACATGACACAGTACGTAACGGAAAAGGTGTGGCAGAAAAAGTAGGTTACGCCAAGAAAATCCCGACGGGCTGCCTGAAGAAACAACCCAAAACCGCTATTCTTACATACAGCGCATTTGTATACCACCAGCTCGAACCCTGGGCCTGCCCCGAGGCCGTAGCTGGACCGTGCCACCGTGTCTAGGATAAACATGGAATGAGATACCAGGATAGCAAGATATGGAACTCTTTGAATGTTATGAACAAAACATGATCATCGCCCAATTACACCAGTAGTCTCGTAACCTAGGCAACAGTGTGTAATAATAAATTCTAAATTGGAACAATAAAGTATGCAACCAATGTGAGTGCAAAGACACTGGCAAAGTACAGCCACCACGTAGAGATGTAATGACACTGAGGGGCTGGAGGAGGAGGTGGCAGGNGAGAGAGAGAGAGAGAGAGAGAGAGAGAGAGAGAGAGAGAGGAGGGGGAGGAGGAGGGAAGGAATATGGTTTCCAGGGCAACTGAACAGCATTATTAGAACACAGGGGGCCAACGTCCAAAGTTATTTTCGCCTCCTGTGGCCAAGGATGACCTCGGAGGTCAATTCCAATGTGCTTATGACATTCCCAGTAAAAAACTACCCCTAATGTGACCCCTGGGGCATATGTCAGGGCGTCCGTATGGATTTGCATAGCGAATAAGAGGAAAGACAGACAGAGAGACAGAGAGACAGACATACGTCGAGAAATATGTATTAGAAGATGGGTTGCGTTGAGACGTGGGACACCATGGGCCAGAAGCAAAAAGTTTGGGGGGAATGGAGTTACTTCCAGGTAGAGGCAACTAAAGTGGCTAAAAGGGGTAGACCAGCGGGAGGTATGACCTTAATGATAAAGACTAATCGAAAGCCGAAACTCCTGTTAGCGACGCCCTTGTTTATATTTGCTGAGTTGGCTGTGCCGTTTTCCTCAAAAGTGATAATTGGTTTGGTATATTTTTCTCCTGTACTGAAGTATGATGAGTGTCTGAGTCAGTTGGAAAAGGCAATCACACCGTGGTTGGAGGAAGGTTTTGAAGTGATTATTTCAGGAGATTTCAATGCACGTGTTGGAAATGAGCAGCAAAGTTTAGACTTTGATTTAGGGGAGTCTTTGATATTGCATGATTAAAAGGCTCGAGAGATCCCACGCTAAACACACAAGGTCGCAAGCTTCTTCAGTTTCTGGATGGCGTCTCAATGATGATAATGAACGGGAGGACAAGTGCGGACAGATTGGGCGAGTATACATTTTGCGTATCTAAAGCTAGTACAGTTATAGATTATTCTATGGTGTCCCAAGGCCTTCTTCCGAGTATGGCGGATTTCTCAGTGATGGGAATAACAGGATCGGATAATTTCCCGATATGCACAACATTTTGGTCGAATGAAGCCAAAGTAAGTTGGGAGCCGCAGAGAACGTTAAATTGGAAGAAGTTAGGGGAGGCTAAGGATGATCTGGAAACAGCTGTAACACAGGAGTGTCTTAAATTATTGAAGGGCAGTCTCCAGGCGGACGAGTTGGCGGGAGTTTTTTCATCCGGGATGCGGAGGATTCTGAGCGACTTGGGAATAACTCATATGAGTAAGAGACAAAGTGGGATAGGAGGCAAGAAGAAGGAGAAGTGGTACGACGCAGACTTGAGAAAGTCGAAAAGGCTGACCCTTGAAGCTCTAGAAGCTTGGAAGTTAGACCCATCGGGGGAACTGAGACAAATATACAGGCAAAGAGCCGGGATGTACAAAAAAGAGCGTCAAGCGAAAGAAAAGTACTACTATAATGTTAAGGTTCAGGAACTCCTAGGGTCAGGGAGCTCAGCAGAATTCTGGTCACTGGTCAAAGAGCACAAAAAAGGGGGAGCAAGTTTAACTCACAGACTGGATGAACAAGTATGGCTGGAGTACCTGCAGAAATGGTATTTACCAAGATCAATTTGCCAATTGCCTATCACGACAAGCCCTTTTTCGTCACGGCTAATAGACGGTCCCATAACCAAAATTGAGCTTCAGGGTGCCCTAAATAGATTAAAAAGGAAGAAGGCGGGCGGGCCAGATCTGATACCGAATGAATTACTGAAAATAGCAGCACCGGCACTTCAGGAATTAATATTGAATATATTTAATGCATTTCTGGAGACGGGTAGGTTCCCAGTAGACTGGATGTCCATATCAGTGATACCAATTTACAAAGCGGGACCGGATGCTTGCCCAGAAAATTACCGACCGATATCGCTCGTTAACAATATAATGAAACTCTTCTCAACAATACTAGAAACAAGGCTGAGGACTTGGGCGGAGCATGAGAATAAACTACCGGAGAATCAAGCTGGGTTTAGGCGCATGGACCATATATTTGTCTTAACAACATTGATTCAGAAATACACTGCCAGAAAAAGGGGCAAACTTTACGCGGTATTTGTGGACTTAACGAAGGCGTTTGACTCGGTGGAGCACGAAAAACTATTCTAAAAACTAGTGTCTTTGGGAGTCAGCTGCAGTAGGTTCTTGAACGTATTGCATTCAATATATTCCTTGGCTAGAGTAGTTTCAAAAGATGGACAACAAAGATTTACAATCACGAGAGGAGTGCTGCAAGGGGAACCCCAGAGCCCTCTGTTGTTTAACCTTTTTTTGGCAGATTTACCTTCGGTATTTGTAAAGAACGGAATATTAGGAGTTACGTTTAGTAATTGTGACCCGGAAATTAATTTTCTGCAATTTGCGGATGATCTAGTTATATTGGCAAGCAACCCGCTGGATTTGCATAAAAGTCTAAAGGCACTAGAGCTTTATTTTGAAAATAATTCATTGACGTTAAATGTGCAAAAAACCAAAGTAGTTATTTTTGGGAAGGGAGGTAAAATATCAGCAAAGGATCAATTCTATTGGAAAAACATTAAGATTGAGTCAGTCCCGGACTATAAATACTTGGGAGTTCCATTCGCGGCCTCAGCACAAACAGCAAGAACGGCGAATTATTTTGTATCAAAGGGCTTTGCAGTGATAAACGCACTTTGGCCAACGATGAAAAGTCTGAAAATAAGAGATATCAGAACAGCTTTCAAGCTGTTTGATGCCAAGATAAAACCAGTGACACTTTATGGAGCTTGTTTTTGGGCTTTGGGCCGTTTAGACGAGGTCGAAAGAATCCAGACGTATTTTATTAAAAAATTCCTAACTCTGCCGAAAAGTACTGCAGGATATTTTGCACGTCTGGAGACAGGAAGAAGGGACTTGTCGGTCAACATCTTCCAGCAATTGGTAACTTTTCTGGTGGGTACCATTGCACTACCGGAAGATCGATGGAGTAGAAAAGCACTGGTTTGGTTACTAAATTCGAAGGATGAGACTAGCTGGGCAAGAGAAGTTAGGTTGATATTCTGGGAAGCTGGGTTTTCGTGGAAGGAATGGCTGACGAGTGGGAATTACGAAAATAAGCAGATATTAGTTAGGAACTCAATAATTGCATCATCACACACACACCCAGTCGTTTGACCAGTGCAGACGTGGGTTGGCTCGCTCTCAACTGGTAGGAGATAGATTTTTTTCCCCCAGTGTTATACGCGGTCCATTTCACCGTTCGGGCTTCAAAGTAGTGCGTTGGACATTGCTCTGCTGTGTGACGACTGCTACGATTGTGACCATGGCACCGATTACTGCAGCTGAACTGAAGGTAGCACTTTCCTCGCTGAAGACCGATCTCCGCCAAGACATTGGCCAAGATCTCGAAAAATGCACTACCGATCTGAACAAGGCTTGGCAGGCTAGCCTGGACGCACTCAAGAAAGAACTAGTGGAGGAACGTGCTGATCTACGTTGCCTGCAGGAGGAAAACAAGTACCTCCTGGACCAAGTCTCAACCTTGACCGACAGAGTCATCCAGATGGAGAACCAAGGCCGCCGCCAAAATCTGGTGTTTTATGGTGTCCCAGATGTGCAAGGAGAACAATGGGACGACGCCGAGAGGAAAATCCGCAAGGTGATTGACAGCTACGGCCTTCACCCCCTCCCTAAACAAGTCGAATTCCAGCGCGTGCATCGCCTGGGATCCAGGGTGGGACGTCGACCCATCATTGCCTGCTTTCTGCGGTACAAAGACAAAAACGCCATACTCCTAAGTGCACGTAATCTGAAGGGATCGGAAATTCATATAGGTGAGGACTTTGCTCGGGAGACACGGGAAGCCCGTAAGAAGTTGCTGCCTTTCCTCCGGGACTTCAAGCAGAAGGGTCATAAGGTTTTCCTCCGTGTCGATACACTGGCGGTGGACAACATCCCGCACCGCCTCGTCGATGGATCATTGGTGAAATGCGGCATGACCAAACCCACCTACGCATCCGCTGTTTCCTCAGTACCCTCAGGAGATCCAGGTTCTTCCAAACGCCCCTTGTCCGTTTCTCCAGATGGCCCACAAAAATCCCACAAACCCTCTTCATCGGTGGATTCACCAAATGGAGATGACAACCTTCCGGCAAATGGGTCTGACGTCACTACCCATGCCTCATCACGTGCCAACGCAAGTCAAACATCTAAGTGATGTGTTGGGGGGGACAGGTTACCTCTATGCCCATCAGTGTCGGCCTCCATTACTCAGTTAGGTTCATCAACCTTGAGTGTTAAATTATCTAAATCCAGACCGAAAATACCTAGTTTTCCTCCAGTTATCACCCCTTGGTCAGTGGAAGGCAGTTCTGTGTCCACATCCGGCGTGCCCAAAATTACCCAAGTGCCTAAAGTGCGTGATCTCTATTTTTTATCTCCTTCCTGTTCCCTTTCACCGCCCGTGGTGAACGGTTCGGTGATCACATCTGGAGTGCCAAAGCCTACATCGATGCCTTGTGTGCTTGATCAACATCTTCCATTCCCTCCATGCTCCCTTCCATTGCCCACAACTACCTCGTTGTCCCCTTCTCCAGTAGTGTCTTCTCCCAATGGTTCGGTGCCCGGTTCCAAACATGTGACCTCCAGGAACAAGCCGAGTAAAGTTGTTTCTCGAGGCATGGCGGCGCCGGTGTACAGGATCGAGGAGCACTACAACAGTGACAGCAGCTCAGAACCCGAGGGTGTTTCAACTAATGCTGTTACCCAATATGAGCCTCCAGTCGCCGATCATCCGGAACCCACCCTTGTTATCCCGCTGACCCAACAGCAGGTTTCTTCATTTTCTGTTATGTCATGGAACATTGCCGGACTTAACATCGCAGCAGCGTGGAGTGCAGTTCTTACAGTAAACCATAACCCCCAGATTGTTGGTTTCTTAGAAACATGGGTGGAAGAGAGTTTACATCTTCTCTGGTTATCAGACTCTTTTATTTTTTTCCAATCTACTGCTAAAAGATTATCTAAATATGGTCGTGCTTCTGGTGGCCAATTACTGATTGTGAACAAACTCCTTAATCCAAAAGTGATATCGTCTGATGATAACCATATTGGTATCGAATACACTGACTATACTGGTTTACGTTATCTTTTTTTTTTAAATCTATGTCCCACCTGCTCTTTCCTTAACTGAAGTTTTTGCCCCTTGGTTAAAGTTTTTGTATGTAGCCTCCGAAAAGAATGACCCTGTTATACTATCAGGCGATATAAATGCCAGGATTGCAAGTGGGACTGGAGCCCTTTTGACTACTGATTTTAATAACGTTGCAAATTCTTCATCATACAACCGTTGTTCTAAGGATGACAAAGTTAACACCAAAGGCAGAGAATTACTTGAATTCACGGAGAAATTTTCCTATTCTATTCTCAACGGTACAATGCCATCAGATTATCCTGGATCCTACACCTTTGTAAGCAAAATTGGCCAGAGTACAATTGATTATATAATGGTATCACAAAATCTGATCTCTTCTTGTTTAGACTTCAAAGTACATCCTGGGTCCAAATCGGACCATTTTTTAATAGAAGGCATTTTCTCCTTACAAACATCTTCCATTCAACCCCCACTACAATTGGACGATCGATTAATCACTCCAGAAGACGGTTTTGATTTTTTGGAACCTGACCTAGATTTTGTGTTAACTGGCTTTGACCCCGAATTTACCCATCTGAATTCAATAAGTAGATTAAACGACGCCATATATGCAGTATTACGGGATTTTGGCTTGTTGGTGCATCCTGCCCCTCGGAATTTGAATAATTTCAGGATAAAAAAAGCCCAATGGTTTGACATTGATTTGGTGGAGGAAAAAAGACTAGTCAAATCGTTACTTAAAAAATTTATTGCTTCTGATAACCCCACCGACAGACAGTCTTATATAACGAGCAAAAAAAGCTTTAAAAATCGGGTGAAGTCAAAGAAAAGATACTATTATGCCGTCACTCTGCGGAATCAACTTACGCATCCCCAATCTGCAACCAGCTTTTGGAAAATTATCAAATCTACAAGTGCCTCGTATAACACCATTAAATTGAACCCGGTTATTTGGTGGCAACATCTAAAAGCACAAAACCTAGCGCCAAACTTAATCTCAATTACCACCACCTCATTTGCCCCACTATCTATTAATACAGATCCGGACCTAGACAAGCCACTTACTCTACTTGAATTCCAGCGCGCAATTAAAAAACTAAGAGCTAAATCCGCCCCTGGCCCAGACAATATTTCAGATGCAATTATTACGTCCAAGTCTGATTCCCTTAAAAACGCTCTGTTTCAAATTTTTTGTTCATCTTGGGAAAATAATTTGTTACCAAATGATTGGGCACACACAAAAATTATCCCGATCTACATAACGGGAATCAGATCGAACCCATCGAATTATCGGCCAATCGCACTGTTCAATAACACTTTTAAATTATTCACATCAATCCTTTTGCATAGAATTCAAACCTGGGCCGAAAAAAATAATGTGATACCAGATTGGCAGGCTGGTTTCCGTCAAGGCCGTGGGTGCCTTGATCATATTTTTACTCTTCAAATATTAATTCAGAAATATATATTCCGCCCAAAAGGAAAATTATATGCTACCTTCATCGATCTCTCCAAACCTTTTGATTCAATCAATCATGCATTACTTTTTGACAAACTTCACAATCTGGGACTGAGTTATAAAATGGTGCTTTTTTTGCATCACATATACAGCAAAATGGAAATGGTAAATGTTACAAGCGCTTGTGAAAAGATCAGTATTAAAACAGATCTGCCGCAAGGCGAATCGTTGAGTCCCACACTTTTTAACCTATATTTATCTGATCTGGCCACTCATTTACGGGACCATGGTGCCATGGGGGTTAACTTTGGACCTGGTCAGATTGATATTGTGGTTCTAGCTTACGCTGATGATTTGATTTTACTTACTGATAATCCACTTTACCTTCAACGAAATTTGAATATCCTAAAAGATTATTTTTCGTTAAATGAATTGAATATAAATTTGGACAAAACTAAGATAATGTGCTTTAGGAGAGGAGGTAGACACCCAAATAGGACCTTTTGGTGGGGCAAAGATAAAATCCTCATGACCTCCTTGTACACCTATCTGGGTGTCCCTTTCACAACTTCCGGCAGCTCAAAGACGGCCGCGGATCAATCAAAAACAAAATCATTGCTAGCAATAAATTCGATCTGGTCGACCTTAATTAAATTGAAAATTCGAGATTTGAAAATTGCAACCAAATTATTTAACTCCCATATCAAACCAGTCCTGTCTTACGTTGCGCAGATCTGGGGCCCACGTCAGTCCGAAACGCTGGTACAAGTCCAATGCGCTTTCTTAAAGAAATTTTTGAGCCTCCCGAGGTCTGCGGCCACTCATTTCATCTTCCTTGAAACAGCTGAAACCCCAATTAGTATTTATCTGTTAAAACAAATTACCAAATTTATAATTAAGCTCGAAACAATGCATGATGAAAGAATTATGAAAGCGGCGTATGTTTATTCGAAACAAGCTGCTTTGAAATTACCACCGAAGGCAGCAAATTGGGTCAGAGCTTGTACTGCTTTTTTCGATTCACTAAATGTTAAATTGGACGATTTGATAGCCAATCCCAGCCAAACGTTGAAAACAGCTGAGGAATACCAACAAAACCTTTTTCTGGATCGGTTGTCCAATACGAAGAGATACATTTATTACAAACCATACAAAACAACATATGTTCAAGAACCATATTTTTCTGTCGACTTACCTTTGCCTATCCTTAGAACGTATGCAAATTTGAGAAATATGTCAACCTACATCCCGGTAAAAGCAGGCGCGGGTATAAAACTTAGTGACGACAACTGTGACTGGTGCAACTGTGACCGCTCATTCGATTTATATCATTTGATTTTTGAATGCCTAATATTTAACAAACCCCGTAATACATACCTACATACTTTCCCTCGCTTCCCACCCGATCATCTCTCCTCTTTTCTTTTAAATTTATCGAAACTGCAAATATTCCAACTCCATCAATATTTAACCAATGTCCATAGGCGTATGCTTAACTACTCATGATGTATTCCCTTTTTTTCTCTCTTCTCTTCTCTTCTTTTTTTTTTTCTTTTGTGTATTGCCTGTATTCTATGTGTGTGTGTCCCCCCAAAAGGGCCCACGGCCCTAACAACGGGGTACGGAAAATAAAATAAAATAAATAAATAATAATTGCATCATTGGCCAAGGACAGAGAGCGTACCGAAAGCTCGTCCAGGTATAAGTATTACTCAGAAATAGCACCAGAAATGGGCATAGCGCAATATCTTCTGTATACTCTCCCACTCCCGTATGTAAGACTCGTGTGTAATCTGAGGAACGCTTCCCAATATTTCTACGTAAAAAATTACAAATTTAGCTTTACACCTGATTCCGCCTGCACATTATGCAATGTCGCAGACTCATGGTCACTGCACCATGCAATTTATGAGTGCCCCTTCTTTGCGACAATTAGAGAGAATAACCTGGCTACAATACCGAGACTTCCTCCAAACAAGAGCCATCACTTATTTAGCTTGCTACCTGTTCATGCAATTCACCAACTGTACACCTTTTTTTCATTAGTAGTGGCGCTGCTGCAATTTTGTGATATTGTTTTGTAAATTGTATGTTTGGAGTTGAATGTAAAATAATGCTTGAGAAGTCATCCCCTAGATGCTCTAGGGCGAAGGGGAATAAACATATCTATCTATCTATCTATATCTATGTCAATCTGCTCCAAGTTTGGGAAATAGGTAGCCACCTTATCAAGTATGCCCGGATCCTGTGCATTGATGCGTGCGTGTGTGTATATGTGTGAATCAGTGTCTTGGGCAAAGACCTTCAAGGAAGGAAATGGATGTTGACATAATGACAAAAGACCCTTTACCTGACTAATTTGCAAAATCTCTAAATTCGGTAGATTATCAAGCAAGAATGCATCTTCTGGTTTGATGCTTGCACCTACAATGATTTTCTTCAAATATTTGAAATTTGCAAGAGTACGCAAGTCATGTGGTGGTATTAAGCAGCTTAATGTAATACTATCCAGTAGTGGAGAATGTTGAATTAGTGGGTTCAAGATGTCTTGGGCAATGAAAGGGGAGATTTCCATTGATCTTAGCTTTGCTAGTGGTGGGATTGAATAGGGACTTATGAGACTTCCTTTATGTGTCACTCTGTCGCTGATATCTTCGAGAACTTCCAAGTCCCTCATGACATGCGTTTTCAAAGTCAATAATAGTGCTCTTAACCCTTAACTACGTAGGTGGAGCCTGAGAGGCTCCAAGCACTATTTAAACGCATATAACTTTTTCAATAAAAAAATTGAAAAAGTTATATGCGTTTAAATAGTGCATACATATGTAGTGTTGAATGGTTCATTTCCAGATGACTATCATGGTCAGATAACGTGTTGTAAAACGGCGGGTCAAAGTGTGATAGACTATGC
>JYFJ02013061.1:0-19187 GCA_000934665.2 Catajapyx aquilonaris | reverse complement strand
ATTCTGCATGAATGTTTCATGGAAATAATTCGCACCAATCGCATAGAAATTCAAGGTGCTTAATATTGAAGTTCCTAATATTTCATAAAACGCTAATGTGGAGTGGCTCTTGGAAAATTAATAGGTGGAATTTTGGTCGTACTACTATTACTATTAACTATAGGTTTGTAGTTACTGCTAACATAGCAGTACCATTGCACTACACTGGTACTGCTAAGTTAGAAGTAACTAGTAGTACGACAGAAATTCCACAAATTTGTTTTCAGAAAGGAGATTTCATGAGTAGTAAATTGGTAATTGCTTGAGTAAGACCTATGGTACAGCTTAAATCAATTGGTGAAGGTCTTACGTGCGCCTGCCTTGTTTCAGTACTTTCATTCCGCCGCGGAGGTCTTACTTCTCTTTTTTTTACTGAAGGGAAAGTTTTTGATCTAATTACAATAATATGCCATAAAGGACCAGTCGGTGTGACATGCGGATTGGGAAATAGCCAAACATGCATCACGCATCGCGCCTATACTTCAAGTCCTCGGCGTGCCAGCAGAGTTTGCACAAGTCTGCAAGCTGGTCTCGAAGAGGGAGGTATAGGGAGGGAGAACTACTAGTACTGTACTGGCACCAATTGCGACACTTGTGTCCATCCCTACGTCATGACGATTATGAATGCACAGAGAGACAAAAATATATTATCGGAAGAAGTTTTCATAATATTATTATGCATGACGCACTGCCTGAGACCCGGTTCACGGGAAGGTAATCCGAATCGCGCATGGTTCTGTCCCAGAAACCCAGGTTTAACGAGAATCATCAATCTATAGACGATTTATTAGTGAATCTACTTATATATACTTGATGTGGCCCTTGATGTGCACCTGATAGCTGCTGATTCGTACGGGTTTGTTATTCTCATGATAGTGTACTATAGTTGTTGGTGGGAGTGAACAACTCACAATGTGCATGCAGCCTGTAGGCTATACTCTTCTTGAACTGGAGGGGGAGGGGCCGTGCGCTATACCTTGTGTCACGAGTTCACGACTCATTCACTGTGGACCTGAGATCATATTTTTCAAAGCAACGCCGGTAAAACCCTCAAAGCACCAAATTCTAAGCGACAGTATACCAGCGTGCGTGGCCTTTTGTATTGAGCTCCCATCCGTATTGGTGGAAATGTCGCCGACGTTCCTGATGGGTGATGGGATGACGGTGGCCAAGACTCCTGTTTGCTGTCTGCCCATGGATGCGCAGCTCAAACTGATGGTCCATCCCGGAAGTCTTGTTTGGTTCATCTCGGCGGATGAAGATTTCCCATATCTCGTCATGCGTATGAGAAGGATGTATAAAATCAATTAATCGGAACTAAGCGGATCCGATATAAACCGAGTCCGTTTGACTTCATATATAATTATGCAGTAGGAATAGTGGAGCGTCGAGGCTCTGCTGCTGCTGGCCTGATGGCACACTTTCGTACTGCACTGAACGTGCTGCAATGTCGGTGTCATGTCGGAGTGGGCTGTGCGTTGTGTACATACGATAGTGGTGGTGGCGGCGAGAGACAGGGAGATGCTGGCTGGTGGTTGCATGCGTCCTGGTGGGTGTGCAAACAGCCTCTCTCTCTGCCTGTGTCTCTCTCCGGGCACCGAGGAAGGGTCGTTCACATCGCGTCGACCCCCTCTATTGCCTTCACCTACCCACCCACCCCCATCGGCCTGCCGGTGTCACACACACCCACCCACCCACACCCACTATAGACTAGAGGGAGGGAGTGGTGGTATAGGGGAATATAGCACAGCACACCGGCAGCAGTGAGTGCCTGCGGTAGCTGCTTCCGCGCAGATGATGATAATCAATTATTCTCCCTTCCCCCTCCCCTGCCACCCCTCCGGCATCCAACCGTCCCTAGCAGCCTGTATTATGCTACGATGTGTTGGGCTACATCATCAGGGGGATTCTGCAGGAATGCACACCGCACCAGCCCGCCGCGCCAGGGATACTATGCACATCCTCTAGGCCTGTACAATACAGTATAATTATTACATTCCAGAATCTGCTGAAATGCTCCTTCTCTCTCTCTCTCTCTCTCTCTCTCTCTCTCTCTCTCTCTCTCTCTCTCTCTCTCTCTCTCTCTCTCTCTCGACCTACTGTCGTAAACTCCCATGCCATGCCAACACTTCCAATCGGAAATTATAATGTATCTCTATTCCCTCTATTCTATACGTAATAGTATATGGCAGAGCTCGGATAGATTATTCGACTCGGCCTAATATCAGAACCTAATACAGTACTTTTCATGAAAATAATAACTGTTGCAAGTACGCAGATGGATCTCTACTAGCATGTGTACAAGTACAGTACGAGGTACGGCACTCTCGTCGCCTCAGTGCAGGTGCAACTTGAACGTGTATACTGTCTCTCTTCGCAAACTATTCTCACATTTCGCTGGTAGCATCCATTCTGGGATTATAATATGTGTAGACCTTTTCTCAAAACACAAAAAAACAAAATCTTGTCAAAAATATGCACAAACAGGTTTATCCATGTTTCACGTATTTCCCAGGCTGGAGAATAAATAATGTGGTTAAACTCTTACGCAAAAACGACATGCATAATAATGCTGAGAAACAACCCTTTGAAAATTTCCCACTTACACTAAAACAACACTTTTCCAATATGTTTATGATTTTTCTGTCAAGTAATTTCAAGAGACATGTGAAAATTCCATCTATTTGTTGCGCATAATCAAGTACCAATACAGTACTATACAAAAACCAATGCGGTAGTGGGTAGTCTGTATGTGTCAATTGTGGAACTGCTAACTTTTTTTTCCTTCCCCCTGAAAAGTTACTTTTGACTTGCGTTGTTTTTGCGAGAGAGGCTTCATATCCACTCAATGTGTCCCAGTCCTGCGTCGTTAAGGGGGGAGGGGAGGTGGGGGAGGGGGCGGCATACACGGGACTCCCTCTCTCTCTCTCTCTCTCTCTCTCTCTCTCTCTCTCTCTCTCTCTCTCTCTCTCTCTCTCTCTCTCTCTCTCTCTCTCTCTCTCTCTCTCTCTCTCTCTCTCTCTCTCTCTCTCTCTCTCTCTCTCTCTCTCTCTCTCTCTCTCTCTCTCTCTCTCTCTCTCTCTCTCTCTCTCTCTCTCTCTCTCTCTCTCTCTCTCTCTCTCTCTCTCTCTCTCTCTCTCTCTCTCTCTCTCTCTCTCTCTCTCTCTCTCTCTCTCTCTCTCTCTCTCTCTCTCTCTCTCTCTCTCTCTCTCTCTCTCTCTCTCTCTCTCTCTCTCTCTCTCTCTCTCTCTCTCTCTCTCTCTCTCTCTCTCTCTCTCTCTCTCTCTCTCTCTCTCTCTCTCTCTCTCTCTCTCTCTCTCTCTCTCTCTCTCTCTCTCTCTCTCTCTCTCTCTCTCTCTCTCTCTCTCTCTCTCTCTCTCTCTCTCTCTCTCTCTCTCTCTCTCTCTCTCTCTCTCTCTCTCTCTCTCTCTCTCTCTCTCTCTCTCTCTCTCTCTCTCTCTCTCTCTCTCTCTCTCCATTCATTTATTTCCATTGTTATTCTCTCCATATTTGGTATCGGCATAAAATGTATACATGCGCATACTATCATCTCCAGGGCATTCTTCCTGAAGATATCGTTGCCGGCAGGATGCAAGAGCATTTTATAGGCCTACGTGGAGTGCACTCAATACAGATTCAAGGAGTGGCACTGGAAAATAATGCACGATGATGTGCCTTATCGCGTATTTCACGGAACCGGGATCGAGTCAGTTCCAAATAAATGAGGCACCACCACAATCTACACTTGAAGCAAGCGAAGACTCGGAGCACGGTGCTGGAGGGGGGAAGCAAGTCTCTTTCTCTCACCCCCCTTCCTCCGAAGCGCAAAAGTTAGACTTCTATTGTGATGAACTTGTGAGAGTTATACTACATAGGTAATAAAGCCACGGTGCATGCTGTTGTCTGGAGGAAAGAGGTATAGGCGGAATCAGTCCGAAGGAAGTGATGCAAAGTTCAGTCCGGGCCAAGCAGAGGAACTCGTAATATGAGTCAACCGTTTTTCCGAGGGACAGCCAAAAAGTCTCGTCGGAAGGACGTCAGGGACCAGGACTGGCCTTTTCATTGGCCCACCCTTAGACCCATATTACAAAACTGATCATGCTTTTGTTTGGCACTCGGAAGGATGGTGACTACCAGAAAAGGCCATACTGTATTATAGCATCCTGGAGTCTGTACAGCTGGCAACTTATTTGCCCTTATACCTCATCAGGCTGTATACATTATAAGGGCTTCTACATACAGTACTATACATAGGTAAATGATGTGAACGGTGATGCGTTACACGTTGCACAATGCATATCGTAGTTCAGGAACACTTGCAGGAAGCAGTCCAATAAATTCCTCGTCGAAATTTTTAATAACTTTCCTGAGAATGAGACATGAATGTGTATAGTACAGCACAGTGTATTACTGCTGTACTGGCCATGAGCAATGCAAATGAGAGCGCGTTAGCTGTACTTATCATGTAATCCTTGGCGTGATTCACTCGACCACCACACCACACCACCACTTCCGCATGCTGTTGCTTTTTAAAAGGAATAGAGGGGGCCCGCCCCTNTTCTGGTCTCTCTCTCTCCCCCCCCCCCCCCCCCCCCAGCACACATCAGGCGAGTATACTTCTTTGAGACCAACCCCGTTGAATTCCCGAGTACTACGTACGGCAATAGGTTCCGTGAAGCCTGTGAAGTACAGTAATACTATATATGCGAGGTCCTCGGATGTGGGTGATGCAAGCAGGCAGGGAAGGTCAAACCACCATAGGGACCATGCAGGAAAAGCAATGACTGATTGGCAGGTATAGGTGATGCCAATCTCAGGCAGCAACAATAATATTGGAGGGGAAAGGGGAACCGCTGCGCTGCTTCCGGAGGTAACACTCACTCTGCAACAAACACCAAGAGGAGGTGGTGGTGCCCGCAGCTTAGCCTCCATTTTCACCCATACCCTCCACTTTTTTATTATTATGAAAAAGGATGAAAACAACGGAGGTTGGCACGTTATTGAAGATCCTGCAGGATAATAACGGGTATCATCAATATTTCAGCCAGAAATCCTTTCTCCTTGCTGATGCTGCTGCTGTTTGTTTTTGGGTGGATGGTTATTAGTTACACACATGATGATAAGGCCTTTGGGAACAAAAATGAAATCCGACGTCATCCCCCCGATGCACGCAGGCTGCTGCTGCTGGATGGCCGGTGTTTATCCGCAGCTAGGGAGATCCGGTGGGTGGGGGATGGGGGTGCTGCGATGAGGTGATTAGCGGTTAACATGCTGGTTTGCCTCAGGGATGGTTTGGTTGTGGTATAATAGTCGCGGTGATGGGGCGGGGCGGGTGGGCCTTGACCGCTTCCTTCCTTCCTTCCTTCCTTCCTTCCATCCATCCTTCCATCCATCCATTCCACCCATCATGGATGACCATCGTCATGTGATATTTATAGATATAATGCATACAATGCAGTTGGAGTATAGGGAACATACTCTCCAGTACAGTACTATCAGTGGTATCACAGCAAGCTCTGATCTGATCCTTTCTCTTCTTGTGCTTATTTCCAGTGTGAGCTGTGAACAAGAGAGCGATGGCGACGAACGGGACCAGGAGGGGCAATAAGGACGGGGCGGAGGAGGCCGCCCCTGGGCACCATCACCAGCAAGGAAGACCCGAGGCCTCGCCCAAGGGAGCGCATCAGGCATCGGGGGCGTCGGTAGGAGGGGCTTCCCCTGCCGCGGCGGCATCTTCCGCGTCCACCTCGCACCACTCCACTTCTCCCTGCTCGGGCCTCAAGAAGCCACCCCGGGGCGGGCCCCACCTGAACGGGCTGGGCTCCCTGTGGATAGGTCTTGGGGCGACGGCGGTGCAGCTGTACCTGGTGGTGCAGGGGGTCCGGAGGTTCATCCTGTACGCGGCCATGCCGTGGGGACTGTCGGCCGTGGCGTCTGCCGGAGGAGGTGGTGGTGGGTCATCAGTGTCCCCTGGGCCGCCCCCGCTGGCCCACCTCAATGCGTACGCCGCCCTCCTGGCCGCAGCCCTGCTGCTGATGCCCTTCCTCCTGGCGGCTGCCGCCTTCAAGGTGGGCAACCTGGCCAACGACGGGGCCCGCCTGGGGGCTGCCCCGCTGGGTCTCTGCTCTGCCGACCCTCCCCAGAGCGTCCTCCTGACCGGTCGACCCGGGCCGACCAGCTGCGGGGGCAGCAGCTCTTCCCGACGGAGGCCTCGCTCGTCCAGGGGCGAGGGAGGGACGACGTGGTGGCGCCAGGTGTGGCTACACGGGCCCCCGACGGCGGCGACGCTGCACGCTTCCTGCGCCACCTGCCTCCTGCTGGCCAAGCTCATCCTGCAGGCCCAGCTCATCAGACACGGATTCGTCCCTGCAGGTCATTATCGCATTCTTGTTATTATTATTGACCTCCCAACTCGCCCCATCATCACATGTATATACCCTACCTATACGTGACCCATCAAACCTTTGTGTTACTCATTCTGACGAGTGAGTACATCTTCGAACCTTTCCCATGGCCTCTGGGGAAGTACGCCATACACAGTATCCCAGCTAAGATTGATGCATGTGGTTCCTAAGCGAATCCCACAAATTATGCCACGCAGACTTCTTCCCGAGTGATGACCCGCGGATCCCACCCAGCGACCCAAGTCAGAGTTTGTTCACACAAACAAACAGACAATTTTTCTTGGGACGTGGCCTCCCCTATATATACACACGGGTCACGACAGTGTCACTCGGTCAAGATGCCAATTAGTATGCTTCACCAACATGCAGTGGAAGCTGGTAAAATTGAGAATGAGCGCATCGGACCTGCCCATTTCTGCCTCGGTGGGGAGGTGGATCGAGTGGGTGGCGACGATGGCTGCGTTTTGTACCAGCTCCCACGACATGTTTCGCGATAGACTGTATACGGTGGAAGGTGCTATCAGTGGGTATCAATCTGGGGTCGTGGGCCGTGGGCGTAGGCTACAATGCTCTCCCCGTCTGACTCCAGATGGAAATCCTAATCCATCAATTCATTGCAAGCAATAATAGCGCCATAAGACCGGGAGAGATATAGGACAGGCTTAATAATTGGAGTATTATAATCTGCCACTTAATTCTGTAACCCTTCCTCAAATATCAGTGTAGGGACTACTGCTGCTGCTGCTGCTGCTGCTGCTGCTGCTACTGCTGCTGCTACTACTACTACTACTACTACTACTACTACTACTACTACTACTACTACTACTATACTACACGACGACGACGAATAATAATAATAATAATAATAATAATAATAATAATAATAATAATAATAATAATAATAATAATAATAATAATAATGTTAATTCTGTAATAACGCAGAGGGCATCTGGCACACTGACCTGGACGCCTTCTTTCCGTCGGCGTCGGTTTCTGCTTCGTGGGAGAGTGAATCAGTACTGAGCTTCTCTACGAGCGTCAACAGCAGCTCAGCCGAAGAGCCATCCCCGTCGTCCTCGGCGTCGACGGCGTCGTCCTCGGGTGGTGCTGGAGGACCCTGGGAGTCTGGCGAGGCGTGGGGCATGAGCGGAGGGGTGTCTGCGGAGGTGGCGAACCTGGCGGCGGCGCTGGTGTGGCTGTCGGTCCGGTACCCGGCGTCACTGTGGCGCACCTGCAAGCCCATGGCGTCGCTCTTCTCCACAGCCCTCCTGGCCTCCTCAGCACAGACGCTGCTGCTCGTCGCCGCAGTGCAGCTCCTCTACAAGGCACAGGTCAACGGCGAGATGCCCGACCCAGCCTCTCCCGGGCCGTCGGAATCGTCCCTGCCATGGCTGGGCGTCGGGGGCGTCGGGGCAACAGCCTCCACCACCCTAGTCCTCCTGGCAGCTTCGGTGGCGGCGTCTGTGGCGTCGGCCTCGGCGCTGCATCTCTACGGCCTGGCACGCCTCAGGTCCTTCGTCCTTAGGAGGCGCCGCGACGCACGCGAAGTCGGGGTCAAGGTGGATGCCGGCGTCGAGAGCGCCTCCGGCGCATACACGCCTCACTGCGCCGCGCTGGCTGCCCTGGCGGCGCAGGTTCTCTCCGACGGGCCTCTGCTGCACCAGCTCTTGGCCGCCCACAGACACGGCGCCGGCGTCGGGAGCGCTGTAGTGCTGGCCGCCGCCATGGGTGTCGCCATCCGGATGCTGACTTGGGTTTGCCTCTGGCTGGTGCTCACCCTTAGGCGGAAGTGGAGGTTCAAGGTCTCCCTCGCCTACCCCGTCTCTTCTTCCTCCTCGGCGTCTTCGGCGTCGGGGTCCCTGGCGCTTAATTCTCCCGACGCCCTGCGCACAACCACTCAAGTCGCTCTACGCACTCCCAGGTGAGGATATTCATCAGAGACTAATCGTTTGAATAGGTAGCCATCACGTCGTATTTGAAACAACTTGATGACTCTTGAATGTTTCTCTGCAGGCAAGGAGACACCACCGACGCGGATGCCCCGCTGCTGGTGGTGTCGGAGGGGCGCGCGCTGGCTGTGTCCTCGGCAGACGCTAAGAGAGCCATCATGAGCACCGCCAGAAGAGCGGCAGCGGCGTCGGCAGGGGGCCAGTCGGAGGGACGCTGTGGAGGAGACGGCACTGACACTGAAGAGCAGATCTACTGGCTGAGGCCCAGCCACGTGACGCGACCCTCTCCGGGCCTGGCGACGCCTCAGGACGACGCCCCGATCGGAGTGGGCGCCTCGGACCAGTGGCGCCGCAGAGGAGGGGCCTCGGCATCAGCGTCTCCTGCGTCGGGGCGCCATAAAGTCACCTTCGCCACCAAGAGGAGCGGCAGCGTCAGGGTGAGAGGAGCCTCGCCGGGCGGAAGGAGACTCAGGCGACGCAGCAAGGACGCCTCTGCTACCGGAGGGTACGACGTCGACGATGACGACGACGATGAGGACGATGGGGACTACGCCATCCTCAGGGACCTACCTCTGCTTCCCAACAACAAGAGGGTTCCGGCCACAGCAATCATTCCTGTGGACGCGGCCGACGGTGACGACGACTCTGATGACAACAGGGTACGTGCCGCACGCGAGTCGTGTGTAGTAATCCACATAATGTTCAATGTGGGTAATAATATACGAGGACAGCAATGATGGTTGGCTTATTAAACTTATAATTACGTATTATTATTCCAGTTGCTGGACACCCTTCCGACAGACAGCCTGTCCTTCGCCTCAGGAACCACTGCCATGTTGCCCTGCGACGACGACGACGACGACGATGACGATGATGTTAGAGCCCTTGTGGGCCGAGGGTCATACGTCAATGCTCCCGTCGTCGTCCATGGCGGCGCCGTCTTTCATCCCGTAAGAAACGTAACCCTGTTGTGCGCCAGTTGCATAGTACATTTTACTAATGACAACATTGTTTGTACGCCTCAGATGACGTCGCCATCCCCTCGACGTCAGCCAAGTGCCGACTCGGGCATCATGCCTTCCGGAGGCGACGCCTTGAGCACCGGGAGCGGGGCATCGTCGTCGGCCAGTCCTCCAGAGAGCGGCGACTCAGCCCTGGCGTCGGTCACCTCGACGTCGACGACGACTGTGGCGGCGGCGACGGTGGTGTCGTCTCCGTGGCGCAGCATGAGCCTTCAGCGCGCAACGTCTTCTTCTGCGACGGCCCTGGTGGAGATCCCCCCTCCCGGCTACGCCTCCCTCCCCCCCGCGGCCAGCGCCGCCAGCGCCGCCGACGACGTCATCATCCGTCGGAAGAGGAACGCCCTAAGGCCCCGCACCACCGACCTGACGCCCTTTGAGAGGGCCACCAACATGAGGATGACCTCCTTCGCCGACCCCCTCCCGGCGCCACACTCCACCATTCCCAACACCGCCAGAAGTTTCGGCATCCCGGGCGTCGCCAGCGTCCATGGAGGAGGCATTCCTGCCCCATGGACTCGGTCCAGATAAAGACGCGACGCCTCCTCAGTTCACTCACCCACACACACATATATTATTATACACACTATTTATATACCGTATATACAGCTGTATACAGCGCCTAATCCACCTGCCTTAACTATACATCATTTTGTATGCATGTACTACTTTATAATTTATTGTACGGAAACTCTCCAGTGTATGTCGGTGGACAGTGATTGCGTGGTGGTCATCCTCGTGCTGCTTCTTCACTCTCTCCGGCGTGATCGCTGACGTTCCAACACCATTTCTTCCTGTGGTCGTGGTTATTCGGCCACTATATAGCTGCAGCAGAGGCAGCATCCGCGCAAGCCTTGATGCCACGATCTCGTGTCAGCCAGCCCCGTACCATGCATGATGCAACTGTCGGAGGCAGCAACCATCACCACTGACGATGGAGATGGGCCTTGCTGAGGACCTCCACCAAGTCCAGCTCCTTAAGACTGCTTGGTAATCCTATTGAATGTGGCACTCTGGCAAAGCACATGTCGATAATGACCTCTAGTATGTATACTGTAGTACGTCGGAGAGAAGCAGACGAGACCAGGCTGACACTCAACAATTATAGGGGCTCTGTCACAGTCTGTGAGCTCCTGCTCGCCGAGTCCATCTCCATCGTCTCGCTACTGGGCTCACATGAAACGATGGTTGTCCGGGCTTCAGAAGAATCCTGATGACCCCTCATTCTCGTGCAACGTATGCGCGAGTTGTTGAGCTGCAGCATCGCTAATTGTCACACGTCCCTTTTCCTAGGCACAACACCGACGCCGCCTGTCACTATACAGGGTGTATCAGAACTCTACCGTAAGCCATATGCCAATGGCTTAATGGGCACCAGGGGATCAATTAATGTAGAGGAGTCATTATGTCTGGGCAGCCTAAGTACTGAGATAATTGATCATTTGCGATTTAGCAATTGGGCCTAAGAGTGATTGTCACAGATTGTCACAGATTGTCACAGATCACATGCGACATGCAGTACACATGCGACATGCTAGTAGCTAAATGAAAAAGCTGCTATTTTCACGAGTGATGCGATGTCGGGGCTGAAGGTTTCCATACCTCCCAGGATACCTTGTACTACGTGTTTGAAGGCAATTATCTCCGTAATGAGGCTACCTAGACATGATGACCCCTCTACATATAATGATGCTCTGGTGCCCCTTATGCCATTGGCACATAGCTTACGGTAGAGTTCTGATACACCCTGTATATTGCAATGCAAACACCCTCAGTCTCTCTGGCTGCTGGCCGCTCCATTTTTGTTTCTTCTTTTTTTGCCATTGGCACTGCAGAAATGAATGGTACGATGAATTCATTGCTTTCTCGTACATCACGCAGTTAGTTGATTCGTGACCTGTGGCTGTTCGCTGTTGTGTGCGGAATGTGCGGAAGAATCCACGACAAACCTTCTTGTATATAAATAAGGATCGCTTTTTGGTGCATGTTTACGTGGCTCTAACTGTACCAGTGCATATTATTATACGTGCAATGAAAACAAATCGTCTCAGCTTGCCCATGTACGAATACGCCCATGTCGTATAATAAGGGTGGTGAAATTTGATGAGACCGATACCAATGCACCGAGACGAGACAGTGTCGTGCACTGCTCTGTCTCGTCTCTGTGTTCGCCAGAAGCTATTGCAGGCAGATTGCAGGCGTCTCTTATTTCTAGTCCAGCCCAGCCTGATGACGCCCGCCCCTACAAACACGTTACATGTAGCTTTTATAAGTCGGATGTATAGTCCCTATGCAACATATTCCTCAAATCCACGGAATGTTTTGTCGAATCTTCTCTGTACAATAAGGTGACATCAAGTGGGAAGGCAAGGCAAGCCATCTGCAGGATAATAATCATAAGCGCAAACACAATGTGCGAAAAAAGAGAAGGCTGTGCCTCGTATATACAGTCATGCAGTATAGGCCTACTGTATACGTCTACTACATGCACAAATATCACAAATTCCCTTACACACTTGGAAACCTAAACATAATATGCAATCGTGCCATGTATCGTCCGAATGATTAGGTTGGGCCGTCGGTGATCACGTCGGTGAAATAATGTAATTGTGTCTGCAAGAAATACCTGATGTGGAAAGTGAGTGTCGGTGACTCAATAAGTGATATGTACTATGGTTCTCTCTTTTTCTATTTTATTACTATTATTATACTAATTTTTTACACATTCCTTTTTGGTACGTCTCCCGCCTGCGTGTCTTGTGTACATAACAACGTCGTGTGCGTACGAGTGTCGTTAACGTCGGTGCGTGTTTATTAATATTGTATGCATGCTGATATTGTGTACGTCGCCGTGTCCGCATCAACCAGCCTGTCCTGTATACCCATCACCACCGAACATGGTTCCTCCCCCATTCCCTCCGGTGACTGGTTCCATCAGCGCCAAAACTACAATAATAACAATGATACTCTGTACACAGTACACACTGTAACTTACTGAATGTTGGAGAACAAATGAGAAGGAGGGGGTTGTAAAAGAGAGAGAAAGGTTGTGTTGTCCACTCCTCCCCATCCCCCGTTTTTGTGATCGCCCTCGATAATACAGAATCGGATGATAGCCTGTGGACTTTGATTTGGCCAGCATCCCCGCTGCCCTCCCCCAACCTCCCCGTCGTCTTATCTACCCAGTAGTGACCTGCACCATCGACCCGCAGGCCGCAGCAGCAAAGGAGACAAGCAGGCCAAGATCCAGAGTCGGCTGTCCGTCTCTGCATGTTTCCTGCCAAGCACTGTACAGCTGATGCTCAGGAAGGACCGACAACGACGACGATGCAGCATGACGGTGCTCCTCCGACAGAGTCTGGTGGTAACAATGAGGAGAAGGAGGAGGAGGGTGGCGGTGGTGGGGTAGTGTTGTGCTACGACACGAGCCGCATCCAGCGAGTGCCCGAGGAGAGTTGGCTGGCCCGCAGGTCGGAGGCCTTCAGGGGGAAGGAGGACCACGGGGGCAGCAGGCTCAGACTGGAGGAGGCGGAGGAGAGCTTCCGGGTGGGACCCAGGGCCGGCAGGGCCTGGGTGCTCAGGGAGGGACAGGTCTGCAGGATGGTCCTCCCGGAGGGGCCACAGGTCGGGGACCTCAACCTGTGGAACCTGCACCAGCCCAAGAAGGAGAGGTTCTACTCAGGTGGGTCGTGGATGTAGTATACACCACTTCCATCGGCCTCGATTAGTCCAGCAGGGGGGAGCCTTGTACTGTACTGATTGGTAGTGGCACTCTGCGCTATTATCGTCCCCTAACTTCCCAAACGGAAAGGTCGCCATCTCTAACACTGTAGTTCTGGTCGCAAATCTCCAGGATCCAGTAAATGCCACCAAATGTCAAGAGCTCTCAACCACTCGCAACGCTCTATTCACAACTTTTATTTTCATTTAGACAGAGAAAGGTGGTCATAATATTTCCATATGTGTATACAGTACGACATCAAACTCTCTTTATTCATACCTCACAACCAGCTCATACGTTACATGAGAAAGATCACCGCTAGCTCTAGCACCATAGGGTCAGAAAAATAGTTCAATGCGATTACACCTTAGCCTGGTGCCAGAACGCCATGGTTAGCATACTCTTGATATTATAAACCATAAACAGGCAAGTGTATATAGGGCGATTCTTGGAGTAGTGACCCATTCCACTGATTCCAGAGCCATCGAAAAAAATTATCCGCACATCTATCCTTTTGACGGGTGGGAGGCGCCACAATATTATTTTACACGGGATACAGATATAATATGTGTCAGTTATGATGACATCAGTATGTGAATTGCAGGGAATATTACGTTGGCCAAGTGGCCATGCATACAATTTGGATTATTATGTGTGGTAGTTGGGGCAACCTATCCGCCAGGATATTTCCTGCCACACACTTGATGCTGGCGTCTAAAAAATCACTTGCCACCCCATGTAATGATGACTCATATCAGCCCAAAATGATGGATAAGCACGTTGCGTTGGCCACGGAGGACAAGTCAAGGAACCTCACTTTGCCGACCGAGCATTTGTCTGCGGTCTATCATATCGTGAAATCAATGACTGAAATCTTATACTGCATATTTTGGTCATTGAGGCTTTAATGCATCTCTGGGGTCATAACTACAGGAACGACTTTTGTCCATATGCTTAAAATGCTGCCCGCGATCTACATGTTATTTATGCCAAGTGTGTTAAGGTTATGCATATCTTGTGCCGTTATGTGACGTTGTGACCTTAATATTTGGATGGGTTTTTTGTTAATCCCCGAGGCGCCCCCCAAACTGTCCTTATTTTTGAGATGATGTCGTAATATGGATATCCACATTCAACATGTGATTAATAACTACTTTTCAAACTTGCTCCCAATTACATGAACTATTTCCAGTAATACGTCTTTACTATAGGAAGACCCACGTCGATAATTTTCCACCTTGACCCTTGACCACAACATACTAAAACCGGTCAAAGGAGTAACGAATAGTATAGACTACAAAATGTATCATTGATATGAAGCTGCAGTAGGGTATATGCTTGTGCTGCCCAGTCCCTGACATCAATATATTACAATAAAGTAAACCAACATTCATTCTGCATTACATCACAAATAACTTCATCGTCTCTAGGTGAAGACTGTGCGTGTTGAAAGAAATGATAACCTTTCCACAAGGGTGGCTGCGATTATCTCCATCCTTGCATTGCTTTTGCTGTGCAAATACAGTGTATCATCCCCTGACTCTCCTGAGAGTCTAATTCAAATATTAACCAGGCTACACTGTTCAACTGCCCATCTCACAGACACAGCATTCTATATTATACACTACATACTAATGTTACGTACTGTCAATATTCTAGGTCGGATCAAGTCACCAATATGGAAAGCAACAAAATAATAATGCACAGGCACTGGTGATGGTGATGACGATGAAAAAGCCGTGCGAGTGTGGATCAAAAGTTGTCAAAATCATTCGTACGACTAAATTATTCTACCGTTAACGTGTGTCCAGCGTATATGTTTGGTTTGAAAATAATGGTATCAAATGTGGATGCTGCTGCTTGTTGCGGATACTAGTATTAATTCGGGCACTTCTTCTATTTCTCCTGGTCATCACGCATGACCGTATAACGATGCTGTGTGGGTGTGCGTGTATAGGGAAAACCCGCCAGCTGGAAGGTGGGCACCTGCGCGAGGGCAGCCGGCTGTGGAGCAACGTGCCATACCTGCGTCCGATGGCGACCGTGGTGAGCGACTCCCTCGGATGGTACGGCGTGGACGAGGACGGGGCGTCGGTGCATGACGTGATGGGCACCCGGTGCGACCCTTACACGGCCAGACTCCTCTCCTCCCCGGGAGACCAGGCGCACACCTCCGGGCACACCTGCCACGAGTACCTGGTCTCAGCGGTCGAAGAGTTCGGGCTGGGAGAAGAGGACGTGCACGACGTGTTCAACGTCTTCATGTGCACCGGATGGACTCGGCAAGACCACCGATACTTTGTCAAGCCCACTCCCGCTCGCCGGGGGGACTACCTGGACCTGCTGGCCGAGATGGATCTGATCCTGGCTCTGTCCGCCTGTCCCAAGGGGGACGTCTCTCTCCCAGTCGGGCAGCCAACCCCTCCGGACAAGTGCTTCCCCATTGACGTACACATCTTTCGCCCAGGCTCGAAGCAGCAGCATCCGCCGGCCGAGGGCAACCAGCACTAGCTGACACACGCTCCTCTCCTCAATCGCAGGTTTTCATCTGTCATGTTAAAGCAGCACTAGCTGCACAAGAACTAACTCTAAGCACTTGCAGAACAAATGACCAGCAGGCTGTACAGGTGATGCTGGCGTAACTAGAAGGCTGTAAGTTACTACAAGCTACTCGTCTTGTTCTGGGTCTACCTCCAAGGCTGCAGCGGCCTCCGTCAGGAAGCGAAGCTCCTCACGCAACCTGACGGGTGGAGATAATAATCAAATTAAGAAGAAATACACTATACTCCCGATTATCCGTGCCGTTAATGGCTGCACTGGTGTCGCCGGATAATCGACACACAATCGGAAAAATGGGTCATATATAGAAACCGTAAAAATGAGCTATTCGCATATTTTTAATGTAGTCCTGTAAAGAGTGTGTACTGCTTGATTTAATCAAAATAATAAAACGTACATAGATTTTTACTTTGTCGCGAGACGTATTAACAGTTGTAGCTCGATTTTTTTCCCCCCACTGCTAGTTACTGCTAACTTAATTTGCGCTGGTACTGTTAAGATAGCCAGTATGTAGCAGTTGGAAGCAAATTCGACCAATTTTTTCGAAATTTAATTTAAACAAATATTTTTTTTGGTGCTGCACGAATAATCCGTAACACGGATATAATCGGAAGTACAGTGTATCAAATCAGCAGGTAATCAGCAGGGTGATATTCATAACATTATTATCTCATTTCACCCGTTTGCGCAAATGATGCAATAACAACTCTAGGCACTGCACTGGTTCAATCACCTATCAAGTATGCAGTAACACCTTGTCTCCACTTGCACATGATCAAGGTCCTCGATGATCCAGGCAAGCCTCTAATACGATAAAAACGTCTCTAGACAGAGACAGCCCATCGACACATCGACACCTCGCCTGCGCGCCATCGTGCGGGAGGGCCGGGAAGCGCAGCGCATGCGCCGTTCCGTTCATCGCCGATCCGATCACTCCATCGGATAACTGCTACTCCGTAGCAGCAACTGCGATTCCGCTATCCGCTATCATGCTATCATATATGGTTGTAGTCACATCCGTAGGGCTGTATACGCTGACGATAGGGCTGTATACGCAACGAGTGGAGGTTAGGTTAGGTTAGGTTAGGTTAGGTTAGGTTGGGTTAGTACATCGTACCCCTACCCCCTGCCCACATCAAGCAGTGAAAATTAATATTCCAGCACTGAAAATATCAACACGCTCGCCCCCTGCACGTCATTAATCATTTAACGGCGGCCTGACCTCTGCGCTATACAGTATAATAAGAACCCCCATCGGAAGAGGCCATTCCAGCGATGGCTGCTGTAGCGTATTGGTTAGCGCGCTGGCTTAAAGATCAGAAGGCTGCAGGTTCGCGTCCCCGTTAGGCTTCTTTTTTTCCCCCCTCTTTTTTTCGTCGTCTGTGTCTTTTTTTAACTCCCTTCCTCCTTATTTTTATCCAAGAATTTATTTAGTACCGTACAGTACCATGCAGGAAGTATTTTTTTTTAATACCCCGTTATAGGGCCATAGGCCCTTATAGGGGAGTGGGACACCACCATTTTTCGTTCGATTTTTCTATATTTTCTTCCAACTCCGGTGCAAGGACGAAAGGACATGGGGTAAGGATAGGGATTTATTGGGGAGGGAACATAGGTGCAAGTGCAATGTCGGTAAAGGGGTCTTGTGCTGTCCCCCAGGAGGTTAGGTTGCCAGACACCTCCTTGGTGCAGGTCAGAGACCCTCCTGACGCAGGTGAAAGGAAAGTTCCCCAGGCGGGGATCGAACCTGGGGCCTTTCAGTCAGCAAGCCGTGACGTTACCATCCCGGCCACCACACCTCCCCGTATCTGCTGAAGATAGGCCTGTATACGCTGAAGATAGGCTGTATCCGCAAGGGAGGAAGGTTAGGTTAGGTTAGGTTGGGTTGGAACAGCGTACCCCATCACCTCCACAGGGCCACTTTTCAAATAGGCGCGTAAAGGGGGCCCCGCAGTGAGCGTGAAGGTAACAAGGCCATGTAGACTTGGGGGCGTGGCTTGGCCCCCCGCCTCTCGCGGCCTTTTCTCGACACCATCATTTTATGGCGAAAATTCAAAGATACCGAGTCGCAGAATAGCGCAATAGCTGTAGCGGCTGCTGAGTAGCAGCTACACTTCTGACCCCCCTCTCTTCTGAGCTTCCCGGCCCTCCCGCACGCGCAGGCGAGGTGTCGATGTGTCGATGTGCCGCCCCTGTCTGGAGACGTTTGTAATACGATCCAGAAAGGGTTGCCAGATGAATGGACAGAAAACTGTAACGTCATTTTTATTTCTTTTTAAAGTGCTTTTTTGACTGTCATATTATTTTATAATAATTACTACGTACATTAATGATCGTCATGACTCCTCTGAATGTACCGAACACTCATCTGGCAACAAAAGAAGTTGGACGGATTCAACTAGAGAGTAAGGTGCGGAGGGTAAGGTTGTTCAATAAATAATAATTTTTCACCATGCAGTTCCGAAATGTCACAATATTGTTGTCGGGTCCATCAGGCAAAGGTGATGAAGATCATGGGCTCTAGAGGGGACGAGGTGTAAGGGCTCACTCTTGTAGCTTGTAGGCCTACCGCCTACATAATAATGTATATTATGCAAATGCGTAGTCTTATGTATATGGGACAGCACCAGATATAAATAAATACACAACTCTTGGTTGCTCACACGCAGTGTAGTATTTTCTCTTTCCACTTTTCCTTGAATGCAGACTGGGTATAAGGCGGAGGTGCTTGACACACTCTCTCGCAGCGTGGTGATGACCAAGCACAATGAATGAATGAATGAATGAATGAATGAATGAATGAATGAATGAATGAATGAGCACCTTTTGAAGTGAGGTGAAGTGTTGGGCTCCTGCAGGAGGCGCTCCTTCTCCTCCAGCTGCTTCTCCTTCCGCAATAGGGCTGCCTCCTCCCTTGACTGGGCCACCCCAAGTTCCTCCCTCAAGACCTGCAGCGCCTTGCACGCCTTCAGAAGGTCGATCTCTGCCACGAATATAATGTATGCACTGATGATAATGTGGCGTTTGAAGATTTTAAAAAAGCCCTCTCAAACCACTGCACTGGGACAATATCAATATCTGTCAATGCAGATTTTTAAAAAACAATTCAATATTCTCAAACTCCATTTTTTGCGCAAAATCCCATAATATCGTAGTAGTGTAATGCCCTAAAGTTTCAGAATTTTATGTGGTCCTTATAAACCAGAGATATTTTACTTTGAAACGTCCATTTTCTTGAATCTCCATATTTCTATTTAAAAAATTAGACAAAAGGGGGAGTGGGGAAGCCTCAGGGTTGAAAATCAACTAGTCAATGAAGCTAATACAGTAGTTCATAGCTCTATGTAAACCAGATCATGACTGGCAGAGTATTTTTCTTCCTGCAATTTCTCATAAAAATGCCAACATAAAAAACCAGCCCAAATCGCCCAAGGATTTAGAATGTAATCTGACCCTTTAGGCAAGGCCGTACGCAGGATTTTTGTTAGGGGGGGGG
>JYFJ02013008.1:0-10194 GCA_000934665.2 Catajapyx aquilonaris | reverse complement strand
AGGATCTGGCTGCTTCTGGTGTGTGCTGGACTTGCCGTGTCCGGAAGTGCGTGGGCCGCCTGGTTGGCAGGACTCCTTGCTGGCCGAGGAGTGGTGTAGGCTGCCGAAGTTGAAGGGGCATCCTGGTTTGCAGGACTCCTTGCTGGCAGGGGAGTGGTGTTGGCTGCCGAAGTTGAGGGGGCATCCTGGGTGGCAGGACTCCTTGCAGGCAGGGGAGTGGTGTTGGCTGCCGAAGTTGAAGGGGCATCCTGGTTGGCAGGACTCCTTGCTGGCAGGGGAGTGGTGTGGGTTGCTGGGGTCGCAGGGGCCGGGGTCGGTTTCCGTATAGGGGTCATGAAGGAGCGGATGTCGTGGGATTTTGGGTGTGTGTCACGTGGATAGGAGAATGCGTGAGGAGGCTGATCCCATTGGTGCTGCGTACTTACAGGTGGTGGTGTGGCGCAGGATGCTGGGTCCACGGCGTGGTCGTTGCGTTGCAGGCTCATGGAGGCCAAGGTTGTCTGGAGGAACTGGCTGGTCAGCTCTGCAGCTCGCTGCTGGGCAGCACTGGCGCTGGAGTCCGGGGTGAGGGGGCGTCCAATACCCTGGTCCCGAGGGGGGACCAGGTTCCGGACCAGACCCGTGGAGTGCTGAATGGGGGCAGCAGTCTGGACCCCGGTTGCAGCGTCCACATCTGTTGGATGCTGTGGCTGGGGGGGTTGAAGTATGGTCGTATGAGGTCTTCCCGCCGTCCGTGGGTCGCGATGGCCATAGTGGTTCGTAGCAGCAGCATCAGGTGGGTGTTGCTGTGTCGTGGCCTGGGGCTGGTAGGGTCCGGGGCGTCCAGCCCCCTGTAGTCCCTGGTGATGCTGTGTGGGATCTGGTTGGCCTGTCCCGTGGTTGGAGGGTCCCCCTCCTCCTCTGGTTGAGTGTTGTTGCTGTCCAGGGCGCCGTTGCTGCCCTCTTCTGTTTCTGTAACCTCCTCTGGGGTTGGGTCGTGTAGGGTGGGAAAAGGAGTTGGAGGGGGGAGGTGGCTGGTGGGAAGTGGGAGGAGGAGGCTGCTGATTGTTGGCAGGTGTCGGTTGTCCTCCCCCAGGTTGTTGGTTCGGTGGCCAGGCCGCATCTCTCCTCTCCGCGTCTATTCTGGCCATCTGCAAGGTGACGTATTTTTTGGGAAAGCGGCATTTAGGCTGCTCCAGGAAGGTCTTCTGGCTCCGGAGGTATCTGGGCACTCGGTACGTCTTCCAGTCGTCCATGTCCAGCTGAACTCGGGCCTTCTCCTCCTCGGTGAGGAGTGACCATTTGTCTTGTTTCAGGGCGATGGTGTCCAGGAGTAGCCAGCGCTTATGGGTGTAGTGGAATGAGGTCAGTTCAATCCCGAACACCCGCATCGCTGCGTCCCCGCCGTTGAAGTAACCTGGAGGCATCTGTCTGATGTTGGGAACGTAGTGGTTGTCCGGCATGTTGACCACGTGGTATGGGTCCATGGCAGCGATGCTCCTCTCAAGGTCGTCAAGGTGGGAGCGCTGGTGTAGCTCTTGTTTGTATATGGCCAGAACCTGGCCAGGGATGGGTCCTCTGGGGTCAAAGGGAGGGGGGGNAGGTTAGGTTAGGTTAGGTTAGGTTAGGTTTGGCTTACTTCAGACTGACATACTCCGGGGTGGAAGGCTGTCCGTTTAGGCGGCCATGGTCAGGTCTGACCTGGCTGCGAAATGAAGGGGGCTTCCGGTTGCTTCAAAGTCAGGCAGGGTCGGGTTGAGGCTGGTGCGCGCTCCGGGGGCCAAGTTGGTGGCCGGATATGGTGGTCCCTCTGTGGTCCGGACTGCTGTTGAGAGCCGGAGTGGTCACTTGGTCGGCTTGCCTGCTGCTGTGGGTCGAGGTGGTCCTCCCGTCGGTCCTACTGCTGCTGTGGGCTCGGTGGTCAGAAAGGGTTGTTTCGTTCCGGAGTAAAAAGAGCGCACTTTTTTTTTTCTCAAAGCAATCAGCCAGAATTTATTTATCTAAGCACAAGGCTCACACAGTGATTTCCCTACCGGTTTCGGGCCCGTGCTGCGGGGCCCTCAACAGNGGGTAGTGGTCCCTGCTCGGGGGCCCGATCGTGTACTTCTAATGATTGCTACGTTTGTTCCAGTAAATAAATTGTGCCTGAACGAGTTCTACCGTACGTGTGGTTGGTTAGGTTAGGTTAGGTTAGGTTAGGTTAGGTTAGGTTAGGTTAGGTTAGGTTAGGTTAGGTTAGGTTTACTGGTTTTCCCCTCGGGGTCAAGCCGTGTTACCGGTCTGGCTAAGGCCTGGTTGGAATGGCCGGCCTACTGTTCACGGCGTACGCCCCCGCGGCCGGTCCCTCAACCGGCCGGGTGGTGGTGGTGTGAATGAGGTAGTCAGGAAGAACAACAGGCGGTATTGACTTTTGGTGAATGTCTTGCTTTTTATTCAAATTTCTTTCTGGTTTACAGTGGTTCCCACACGGTATAGGCCGGTCTCCGACCGGTTTCGCGGTAGGCGACAGCTCTTCAGGGGGTATGGTAGTGTGTGGGGCTTCTTTTGATTACGTTCGGTCCGTGATGGGCATCTTCAGGAACTTCGGCGGTCGTGTGCACTCGGCCGCCGTGGACCAGGTGCTACGGAGTCTACTCCTCTTCTTCTGCTTGGGGGTAGGTGTCTCTAGGGATTTTTTGTGGGCTTTCTGGCCTCTTTTTAACTTTTTATTTTTTTGGTTTTTTTTGGGGGGGAGTATTTTTTGTTTTGGTGTGGGTGGGGGTCACGGGAACGGGTTATTGGGAAGGAAAGGGCTTGGGGGGCATTCAAGACAAACGCCTCCGAGGGTCGGTGAGGATGGCGTCACTGGGACGGTCCAAGGGGATGAGGGTGGTGGAGGCACGGACCAATACTGGACCGTGGAGGACCAGGTTGCGGCGGGGAGGAGGAGGCAGGGAGAGAGCCAGGGCCGGGGTAAGGAAGGGTGGGGGAGGCGGGGGGGTGAAAGTTACAACATCAGCGGCTTCCCGGTGATGAAGTTCCCGGATGCGGGCATCTGCTTCTCGCCGGATGGCGAGGCGTTGATGGAACTGCCTTCCATACTCCTCCTGGCGGGTCTCACGGGCAAAGTGGACAATTTCCCTCAGGATTTGGCCGGCTGCCTGGTCTGCCTGGTTCTGGCGGTGCTTCCTGCCAGCTCTGCAACCCCTCTTGCGTACTGGCTTCCCCGTGGCTGGGGCAATGGCTGGGCCCACTTGGTTGGTGCTGCTCATTGGCCTGGTGGCTGAAATGGGCTTAGAGGGTTTTTTGGTGGTTTCGGGGGACCCTACTCAGCGAAGTGCAGGCTGGAGGGAGCAGGCAAGCCTAAAGAGGCGCCACGCTGAGTGGTGAAAGTTGGAACTTTTTCGCAATTTCACACTCGGATTGTTTCTTATACAAAAGGTGCTCCCTCCTCATATGGTAAGTTCCCATGCTCGAGCACTAGACCTTACACTTCAAAAAATCCCAGCAATTGATCCCCAGTATAGATTTGGCCTAGGAGAATTGAATCGGATGCGTCCGTGCGGGTTGAATGGTTCTGGTATACGGCGGATCCCCGGAAAATTCGGGTTTAGCCTGGAAAATTACGGAAGGGTGAAATATGTAGATCGTAAAAGGGGCGGGGCTAACATAAAATGGGAAATAACTCCGCCGCCCGTGCCCGGATGCAAACCGGAGTGGCACCAGTCGGAACGGTTGGGGTGTGCGTACAGTCTAAGTACCCGGGAGGCCCCCGGATAAATCGTGGGGGGCCGGAAAAAAATCCGGAAAGTGAATTTCATAGGGGTGTCTATAAATTTGGCCTGGGGGAATTGAATCGGGTGCGTCTCCATGTGTCGGAAGGACCTAGTAACCCGTGGATCCCCGGAGAATTCGGGTTTGGCCAGGAAAATTACGAAAAGGTAAAAAGGGGCGGGGCCTAACGGAAAATGGGGAATAGCTCAGGGTCCGGTGTACCGATCTGGACCGGAGTAGTCCCAATCAGGGCGTCAGTGGTGGTAGGATAATCTGGGTATCTGGGCAACCCCCGGAAAAATCGAGGGGGGCCGGAAAAAAATCTGGGAAGTGAATTTCACAGGGGTGTCTATAAATTTGGCCTGGGGGAATTGAATCGGGTGCGTCTCCATGTGTCGGAAGGACCTAATGACCCGTGGATCCCCGGAAAATTCGGGTTTGGCCAGGAAAATTACGAAAAGGTAAAAGGGGGCGGGGCCTAACGGAAAATGGGGAATAGCTCAGGATCCGGTGTACTGATCTGGACCGGAGTAGTCCCAATCGGGGCGTCCGTGGTGGTAGGATAATCTGGGTATCTGGGAAGCACCCGGAAAAATCGAGGGGGGCCGGAAAAAAATGCGGAATGTGAATTTCACAGGGGTGTCTATAAAATTGGCCTGGGGGAATTGAATCGGGTGCGTCTCCATGTGTCGGAAGGACCTAGTAACCCGTGGATCACCGGAAAATTCGGGTTTGGCCAGGAAAATTACGAAAAGGTAAAAGGGGGCGGGGCCTAACGGAAAAATGGGGAATAGCTCAGGATCCGGTGTACTGATCTGGACCGGAGTAGTCCCAAAAGAAGCGTCTGGGGTGGGACGTTAATCCGGGTATCCGGGCCGCCCCCGAAAAAGTCGAGGGGGGCGGGAAAAATTAGGAATGTGAGTTTTTTGGGGGGAAGCGGGGCACTGGCTTGGGTTCATACGGATGGCATTGGATTTTGGGGAAGCGGGGGTATAGTAGCTTCTGATGCCAGTTTGGCTTGGGTTCACATGGATGGAATTGGATTTGGGGAAGCGGGGGTATAGTAGCTTCTGATGCCAGTTTGGCTTGGGTTCACATGGATGGAATTGGATTTGGGGAAGCGGGGGTATAGTGGCTTCTGATGCCAGTTTGGCTTGGGTTCACACGGATGGATTTGGATTTGGGGAAGCGGGGGCATAGTAGCTTCTGATGCCAGTTTGGCTTGGGTTCACACGGATGGATTTGGATTTGGGGAAGCGGGGGCATAGTAGCTTCTGATGCCAGTTTGGCTTGGGTTCACACGGATGGGTTTGGATTTGGGGAAGCAGGGGTTATGGCTGGATGCAGGGTCGGCTAGGATTCAGAGCGGATGGTAGCGGATTTTATAGGGGGGCGTGTCTCCAACAAACGTGTTGGTAGGGGAAAGCGTGGGTTGGGGGTTTTTTTTTGGGTGGAGGGAGCTGGGTTCCGGGATGCGGTGCTGGTCTCATCAGGATGGGATGGGGTTTCAAGGGGGATTTTATGGTTTGCTGTTCGTGGGCGTCTGGTTGGTGCTGGTCACCGCCGGCTGGCAGTGTGGACATCGTGCTGGGAGGCGTCCCAACACTTCGGGTTGGAGGCCGGTACCGGGACGAGGGACTCCCGGCACCGGACACCCGGGTTGTCTCTACGGTCGAGGTCGAGGTCCTCGTCCGCTTCAGGGTAGGCGATCGCTGTCAGGGCCAAGGGGGCCAAGCAGGAGTCCTACTGTGGTCAATCGTGCTGGGGGTCACCCCAGCACTTCGAGGCGGGGTCCAGCCCGGGGCGAGGGAGACCCCGGACTGGGCGGGCGCAGCTCTCCGTCCGGTTTCGGAGGGGGAGCCCGATTGTTGCGGCTTCGGCGGGATACGTCCCGTTCTGTCTGGGGGCGGGCGTCCAACGTGGTTCGGGTCGCGTCCAACCGCCCTCCTTCCGGCGGCCCAGCCACGACTCGACACCCGGGCCCCACTGGTGCTTGGGCATCATCTCGGCACCCCACCAGTCCCGCCCGTCGGAGTGTCCCACATCCCGCCGGGCGGCCGGGGTACGGCTGGACACGGCCGTGCGTCCCTGGAGAGTGGACCTGGCCCCGTGTAGGCTGCATCCGCCCCCATATAGGCTGTATCCGCAAGCTTCGGAGGTTATTCCAGGTGTGTGATGGTCGAAGACCACGTCGCGGAGCTGTGGTGATCCCGGGGTTGATTGCGTCTGGGCGTGGGTTAGCGGCTAAAGGGCGTTGTGGGTACCTTCCTCGTCTGGTCCCGGCGGCTGAGGGTGGGCCGCTCGGACGAAGATCCTGGTCGTGTTTCGTCCCTGTCTGGGTACATTGACAACCCCGAGGGGCGGGTAATTGCTTCCCAACCCCTCGGCTTGGGACGCCCATTTGCGTACAACGCGGGTGAGAGACGGCCGGTTGGAGCATGGGGGGAGCTGCCATAGCCACCTGTGCTGGAGGGGCGGCGGGAGCCGTGATTTTTTAGGCGTTGTGGGCGTCACAGGTATTAGCAGGGCTGGGTTCCTGTCTGATGCCGTTTCTAGAAGACTGTTGGAGAGGTGTGCCCAGCCTGCCTGCAGAAGGTCGGGTGGGTATCCCCTCCTGGCCAGTTGGCACAGTCCTTCCAAGCCGGCGACCAAGGCCGTGGCCACCGTGGATGAGCGGCGGACCACCCGGGTCATGAGACCGATGACTATGCCTCGGAAGGTGTGGGCCGGGTGTAGACTGGACGGGGTGACGTATGCCCGGAGGGCGGTCGGTTTTGTGAAGTGCGCCAGCTGAATTTTCCTGTCCTCGTCCAGAAAAAGCCGGGTGTCTAGGTACGAGACATCTGTGGCGCCGCCCTCGTTGGTGACGGTGAGGTGTCGGCGGGCTTGCACCGTGGAGATGTACTCCTCCACGGTGCGTGGATGTGCAATGAGGAGTACGTCATCTAAGTACCGAATCAGGGTGTGGACCGCGGCGCCTTGGGTTCTTAGGAAGTCAGCGTCCACCTTTGCTAGGTAGATGTCGGCTAGCAGCGGGCTGCAGCTACTACCCATTTCTACTCCACAGAGCTGCTGGAACAGCCGGTCGCCGAACCAGAAGTAGCTCGCATCGAAGAATATGTCCAATAACTCCGATAGGAGAGTGTCGGGGAAGTCTTCGGTCTGCGAGGCGGTGTGTTGGAATGTCCGGAAAAACTCCAGTACGGCGTCCTTGAGGATGTCGTGTGGCATGGAGGGGTACATTGCCTCAACGTCTAGTGTATGAAGCAGAAAGCCGGCGGGAACCGGCGGTCTGAGGCGAACCATGTCTGCGAGATGGTCTGGGTTGAATAGCCGTTGTGTGATAGCCGGCATGAGCGGGGCCAGCAGGTGGGTGATAAGGCAGTTAATCCCCGCTTTGGGGCTCGCATAGCCGGTTACGATTGGCCGGATAGCGAAGTCTCGTATCGCCGATCTTGGTTTGTGCGTTTTTGGAAGGCCGTATAACTTTGTCAGGCCGAGGTTGGGCATGTGGATAAGGCGGGTGGCCTCGTCCTCATCAATAAGGCGCGCCCGGACTAGTTTGAGGGCGACCTTCCTGACGCGCTCCCGGATTGTGATGATCATCTGGTCCCAATGGTGGTCGGCCAGTTGGTCCCAGTGTCCAAGGAACCGGTAGCTGGGGCCGGCGAGGTGGCGATTTATACTGGCCACGTAGTCCTTGGTGTGGAGGAGGGTCAGTCCCCCTCCCTTGTCCGAGGACTTAATGGTGATCAGATCCGGAACGCGGGCTTCCAGCCATTTTTTTGCGATGTGGGTGGTCCGGTCCTCCAGGGGCCAAACCCCTAGTCTATGTGCTCGGGCTATCTCCAGGAGGTCCGTTTTCAGGGCTGACAGGATGGCAGCCTCTGTTGGGCAGCCCGGAAGGGCGGTCGGAGGGATCGGGACCCCATCGGTTTTCGGCTTGCTGCGAGGTTTGTTCCGTGAAGGTGGATCCCGATTATCCGCCATTATAATGTTGGCCCAGCTGGATTGAATGTCTTCCATGGCCCGGTCGATGCTTCGGTCGTCCGCCAGTCCGGGTGGGACATGCTTGGGCCCTAGGGCAAGGTATTTTAGGACTTCCTCCGGGACGTCTAGGCAGGTCAGGTTCTCCGCTGCATGGGTTTTTTGGAACCACAGGGATCGACGGATTCGGAGTTTGGGGATCGGGGCTCGGGTTTGCGTGAAGAGATGGACTAAATTTGGTAAGGTAGGGAGGCCCAGGGCTGCGGCATGAGGAGCCGCAAGTGCAGCAAGTGTGACTGGCAAGTCGTCGACCCGCGGGTATCCATCCAGCAGGCCGGCCCAGTTCAGTTTTTTGGAACCGGGCCTTCAGTGAGCGTGCGTAAGGTCGGGCCCCGAGGGTCCAGGAATTGGTTCGCCAGGGTCATGCTGTTTTCCGCCTTCCAACTTAGCAGGTGGCGCACGATATCTAGCACCGCGGCCAGATGTTGTTTGACGTCTCGCTCGGGGGGGAGCGTCTGTCGATCATCGGCCAGTTGTAGGAACGCCCCCTCCCGGAGTGCCAGGAGCCGTTCCCAACGGCTGGGAAGCGGGCGTAGGAGTAGGTCTTTAAGTACGGTCGTCGGTCGGAGGGCCAGTTTGAAGGCCTGCTGGCTGCGGGTCTGGCGTGCTGGGCTGGTTGCCCTGGGTGACTGGGGCTTCCCCATGGGCTGTGGGGAGTCCGCCCGGCGGAGTACGGCAGTAGCTTGCCTCTCAAAGTCGCTGTCCGACGGAACCTCATCAAAATCGGCCGCGGTGAGAAACACCGGGAGGCTTCTGGTGTGCCGGAGGGGTGGTGCCCCGTTTGTCTGTGCATTACTCCCGCCTGGTGCTGAGGGCCCGTATCCCGGGAAGCGTACGGCGACGGGTCCCAGGCCATTTGCAGCATCGGCCGAGTGGAGCGGCTGAGGGGACATCTGAGGTCGGGCCCCGTTGGCCGTGGTGGGTTCCGGAGCCAGGCCTGAGGCTTGGGCCTTCCGTAGGTTAGGGACGTTGCGGTTTGTCTGGTCCCGAGGGGTTCGGGGGTCCCGACGTCTGGGCGGTCGTGGCGGTTTCGGTATTGTATGCCCGTGTTGTGGCTGTGGCAACGGTGGGAACGGGTCAGCGGCCTTGGCCGGTGGGGGATGAAGAGCAGGATCGGCCATCGGGGTCTCCTCATCAGTAGGAGGAGTGATCGGCGTGTGTGTGTACACCCAGAAAGTTGGTCTTTCGGGGCTCGTTTCCGGGATGTCGAATATCCCTACCACCTGGGCTGGCTTGTTCTCCACGGGCCGCTGCATACCTCTCCAACCCCCTCGTCCTCTCCGTGCGGTTTGCGGGCGGTCGTGCGTGCGCTGGTTTGCGTCCGGTTGGAGGTCCTGTGCTGGAGGTAGTGGGGCCGTGGTCTGGGCCACTGGTGGCTGTGAGCGGGGCGGGCCCCATTGACGTGGCGGACCTCTCACCCCTTGTGTGTTCGGGGGGTCCGGTTTTGTAGGCCTTCGCCCGGTGGGCTCCCTCCCGTGCGGGGGACGTCCTGGGGCGGGCCTGGGTGGCGGGGGCGGGCCACCGCCGCGATCCTGGGGGACTCCGTGTTGCTGTCTGGGGCGGGGGTTACCCCTGTTCTGTCCCCTGGGTTTGTTTAATTCCGCCATAAGGTTGAGGATGTGCTTTTTTGGAAATCGGCACTTGGCTAGGCTTCCTGGGGTGTACCCCCTTTGGAAGCACAAGTATCGGTCCGCGGTCTCAGCCCGCATACGCTCTATTTGGCGTTCAGCCTCCCGTCTCTTGTGTGGGGGCAGGCGCGTCATCAGCTCACAGCGTTCCGCCGTTGTCCTGGCCAGGAGACGGCGGCGATGTTTGTATATTAGGGCTGTCATGTCCGCACTGGCTACCCGTATGAGCGCGTCCAGCTCATTCCAGGCTTCCGCTGGGAAAAGTTGCAAGTTAGGGATGAGGTGCCCGTTGTGCAGCTGGAGCGGGTGCAGGGGGTCACCGGCCACCATACTGCGCATTTCGTCGTCGAGGACGGTCCGGAGCCACAGCTCATTCCGAAATAGGTTCATTACGACTTCCTCCGGGCTTCCTTGCCCGCCCAATGGCGGGTCCGGGCCTTGCAGCGGGTTCGGTGTCAGTGGCTGCCACTGTCTGATGAGGCGTGCTGTGGCCGGCTCCATCCAAGTGAATTCATAGGAGTCGCTGAAGATACCCCGTGACTTGTTGATGCACTTCCTGGCCATATGGCGCAGGGGGGTACCGGGCGGTGGTCCATAGCTGGACTCCCGCCAGAAATCGGCAAAGAGCCGGATGGCTGGCATGGCTTGCCCAGGACCCAATTCCATTCCGGGGCGTGTGCCGGCGGCGTATAGGTTAGGTTTACTGGTTTTCCCCTCGGGGTCAAGCCGTGTTACCGGTCTGGCTAAGGCCTGGTTGGAATGGCCGGCCTACTGTTCACGGCGTACG
>JYFJ02012997.1:0-21377 GCA_000934665.2 Catajapyx aquilonaris | reverse complement strand
GGGGTGGTGGATTACCACCATCAGGATTTGTTGGAGCGTGTTAAGAAGGATCTTATTAGTTTACTCCAAGGGTTGGTGGGAGGGGATGTGCAAAGTGCGCTGTCGTTGAGTGGTCATTTTGTGAACTCCCCCGGGTGGATTAGTCTTTAGGAAATTTCCACCCGAAATGAAGCCAGAGATGGCCCAACTCTGCACGGATAAAGGTGGGAACCCTGGGTGGGGATTGAACCCGGGACCTTCATATCTGTGGGCGCGCGCGTTACCGCTGCGCCACTTCAGCTCCTGTACAAGGTCAAATTTTGGACTAAGCAGTTCAAATGGGACCAGGAGTCCATTGAGATGACCCCCACACAGGTCAGCTAGTGAGTGCATCCTCTGAGTAAATGTGCAGAAATGTGGAGGACCTGATTATGATGGACAGTCGACTGAAGATTGCCGAAATTGCCCATGAGTTGGGCATTGCAGCAAACAGTTTGGAGAATAATCCATAATTAACATTTGGGTATACCCAAAGTAAGTTCCCGGTGGGTTCCCAGAATGCTCACGCCAATGTTGCCACGAGTGCAGTGAGTAGAATTTGAACCTCGTTGGAGGAGATGTCGATGGGTGTTTCTTTCAACTTATGACAGGTAATGAAACATGGGTCCATCACTAGGACCCTGAGTCCAAGCAGGAGTCCATGCAGTGGAAGCACAAGGATTCTGCCACCCCGAATAAGTTCTGGGTGCAGCTCTCAATGGGGAAGATCACGTGACAGTGTTCTGGGACGAGGAGGGACTACTGCTCCTGGGATTCATCCCACACAAGACTACGGCCATCACTGGCTGTTACTATGCGGGCTCTACAACAGACAATTAAGGGGAAACACCGCGGAAAGCTGTCATCAGGCATCCTGCTTCTCCACTACAATGCGCCTGTTCACATGTCGCAGAAATCACAGGCCGCCATTGCGGATTGTGGCTTCCAATAGCTGAATCATGCACCTTGCAGCCTAGACTGGGTCTCCAGTGCCTTCTTGTTTCGTCACCTCGGGAAATTCCTCCATGGCCAGCGGTTTCCCAGCTATAAAGAACTCCAGGCAGTAGTGACAGGATGGTTTGCTGATCAAGACAAAACTTTTTTTTTCTGAGGGGTTAAGGTCACTGGAGGCAAAGTGGAAGAAGTGTCAAGGGGGATTACATTGAAAAGTGATTATGCATGATTTCAGGTAATGCATTCATTTTCATACTCAGGTAGATAAATCATCAACCAACGGGACAAAATACAATTTTGGTCATTTTGTGTGTGTGTGTGTGTGGGGGGGGNAGAGAGAGAGAGAGAGAGAGAGAGAGAGAGAGAGAGAGAGAGAGAAGAAAGGATCAACAAAAAAAAACAAGCTGCTGGTTTTTAAATCATTGGCATGTAATGGTTTAACATTTGCTTAATGGCATTGACCTGGACTGATCTGCATGATTATGAAATGTTGGGTTGCAATGGCAAAGCATTTGTTTGGTAGGCTACAGCATTGATTTTTAAAAAAGAGCCAGAGCAATAGAAACAGGAGGATTTTTTCCACTTTTTTTTTTTTACTTTTTGGTTTTCATTGTGCAACATCCCTTGAAACCTACACCATCAACTGTATCTGGTACTGCCACAAATTGGAGAGTACAGGTAGAGAGGTAAAATCATTACCCCACTGCCTGGTTCGTGTGGCTTGCCTGAGAGGGGCAGTGTATGGCAGTGCCTACCACTTCAGGGATCATTTCCTACCTGCATTATATACAGTGATTTATATTTTAAACTCAAAATAGTCCTATTATGCTAATTTGTGACTTACCTCTACTCTTTCAGGTTGATGATCATTCAGCACAGGGTATTAAGCATTCCACCTCCCAACCCAACCACAACAACAAGTACATGGTTCGACCTAAGAGTAGTGGTGGAAAGGGCTCTCACCAGTGCAGTGGGTGCTCAAAGTCCTTTAAGCATCCTCGTGACCTGAAACGTCACCAACGAATTCATGAGCGGCCCTTCCAGTGTAGCTTGTGTAATACCAGGTTCAAGCTCAATGGATGGCTCAAATGCTACAAGAACAATGATTCAGGGTTGAAAATGTTTTTGTGTAGCATTTGTGAAAAGAAAAATGAAGGCACACCCAACTGGGAGAAGATGGAGGTACCTAACGATCGGTACAAGAAGAGGTTCAAGTGTCCATTTTGTACCAAGGACTATGCATTCAACTACTTGTTGCAGAACCATAAGTTGACAAAACATACCAATGAGGGCATCCCATGCAATCCACCAAGGAAATGCCACAAAAGGAACGTGAGGCTTTGTGTTGAAGAAAACCCCAACAAATGCAACTACTGTGGGAAGCTTCTTTCCAGTGCTTCTAGTTTGAGGTTGCATCTACGGACACACACAGGCGAGAAACCCTTCAAATGTGATTTATGTGAAAGAAAATTTGCAATAGCAGGCCACCTCTCCCGGCACCAAGTAACTCATACCAAGATCAAGCGATATTCCTGTGAATATTGTGACAAGAAGTTTGCGCGTTCGGAGCATCTCAAAAGCCATTACAATTTACATCTGGAGGACAAACCTTTTGGTTGCAATATTTGTGGGAAGGAGTTCAGTAACAAGTCTAATCTTCGCCGGCATGAAGAGTTGCATGGTGGAAGTGATGAAAGTGAAATGATGTGATTATTTTGCGAAACTGACCTTTACTCAATTATGAACTTGCCTTTAAAATAGCCCAGCTTGTGAATTTCAGCAACTTCCTATAGTAACAACGGGGTTTTCAATGATTTTTTGACATCACTGACAAGGGCATTACAGATTGTACCTGGAACTACACTGGAGACAGTGAGAGTAATGTGTATAATTATTGTACTACCTCTGACTGTCAGTAATTAATTTGTTATGATTTATGGAGAAGCAGCCAACACCAGAATTATTGCAATTGATCCAACTCCACATTTTACACCTAGTAGGCTAATGGCATCTGGGAGGTTGGCAATACAGAAAGCTTCAATCTTGGTACAATGTTACTTCAACACACACCTTCCTGATTTATTGATTTATTGTGTTCAATCCTAGGTACAATCCTTGTGACAATTTGAAGTCCACTGAAGGAGGGCAGCAACAGCATGATATGTGAGCTTTCAGCATTTCTGGGTTGCCAGCTTCTGTATGGGGTGGAGTGAGGTATGATACGTATTTTTTGATAGCTACTTAAAATGTCATTAATCACCTGTTGTTATGGTCTTCAAGGCCATAAGTTTCAAGGAAAGAATGCTGGTATGCAACAAAAGCACAAAATGGAAGCAAAAGGTTCATCATCTGATATTACAGTTGAGAATTCTTTATCCAAAATGGGCTTGGGACTTTATCAGTGGGGCTTAACGTTGGCCTATTTCTGCTGCTAAGGCTAAACACCAATGCCAGGGGGTGGTCCTCCTCCTGGAAATTTTGCCACTCTGGGGATCTTTAACGTACACTCGCACAATGTCACAAGCACACGGGACCGATGGCTTTACTTCCCCTCCGAAGGAAGGCACACTCTCACTTTCATACCACCCGGAGAAAAGTCACCGACCTCGGCCGGGTTCGAACCCACAACTTTGGGTCTAGAGGCGAGCGCGCTAACCACCAGACCACCAGCGCCAGCATGTGCTTGGGACTAGCAGTTTTTTCGTAATTCTGATTTTTTCTGATTTCGGAATATAATAATAATTAATAATAATTGATTGGGTATTCGGCTAGCCCCAGAGGGGCCTTCTGCCAGACCTTTGTTTCGATGGTATACAATTTTTGGGAATCCTATTTTTGAAGCGCCCGGGCCCACGGGCAGGATGGCAGGAGGGGATGTGCAAAGTACAGTGAATCTGACGCTGTGGCCATTTTTAGTGAACTCCCCCGGGGGGGTTTAGTCTGTAGGATATACCACCCGAGACGAAGCCAGAGGTGACCCTGAACTCTGCACGAGATGAAGGGGGTGTCCCCGGGCTGGGATCGAACTCGGGACCTTAACATCCGTGGGCGCGCACGTTACCGCGGCGCCACTCCGTCTCCCTCATGATTTCGGAATATATGTATATTTGCATCTATAAAATGGGGCAGATTTGTGGGTGGGATAAATGCCATAGCTCTTAGCACAGTATCATTTACATTTCTTAATAGGTGTTATAAGGTACCTGATGGTAATATGGCCAAGCTAAGCTTTGGCGAATTTTCCTGAAGCCGTATTGGTAGATTTTTAAAAACAAAGTACGGTATCTTGTACATTGGAACCTTGCTAGTGGAGGACAAAATAATCAGACGTATAGCTGAAAGGGAACAATTGGAAAAATATTTTCCCGCAAAGGTCTGCAATTTGGCCATATTAAACACATGTGATGTTAATATGGCCAACAAACTTTTGCTCGCCTAAAAAATGTTTATAAATATTTAGCAAAGTAACTGTGGTTTTTTGTTGTAACTCCTTGCATGAAGATTAAGTTAGGTAATAGAAACTAAGGAAAAAATGTCATTGCGTAAGTACTTATCAAATAAATGCCACTGCATTGCCACTGCAATAAGAATTAAAGGAAGTAAGGAAAAGCTGGGAACGGAAGACTCAAAAATCAACTTTTTTTCCCCATTTATGTCCTTACATTCTCTTTCTGTGAAGGCCTCTTCTTCGTAGGTTTCTTTAGTTTCTTTCTAATATGGCCAACATGGCCATAATTGCAACCCAGACGATTTTACATAAAATCCTAAATTAAGGCGTCATAGTTGGAGTAACTCAAATCGCAATGAGTGTACTGGAATAAGCATTAAAGTGTGCATATGAAACAATCGCACAATTAAAACTGCATGCCAATGGGACCTGAAAACAATGGCCAACTTACATGCAGAAATTAAGAACGGACTTGGCTCGACACGATTATTTCGGGAATATGGCGGGCCAGCGCCGAACTGCGCGGCGCCAAGTAATGATATTCGGCATCACCCCTCTAGAGACATGCCTGAACACCATGCAGGCACTATCTCCTGGATTCCATTGTAACTAACCGAGATACAGACCATTGGCCATATTACCTTCTATGGCCATATTATCATCAGGTAATTTCATATATGAGGTGTGATCAAAAAGTTCCCGGACTGTCGATATACCGTGCAAACCAGTGGAGCTATGAACTTGTGACGTTAGGGGGCGCTAGGTGCACCTTTCATCTATTAGTCTGAAAAATGTCGTCTTCATAGGTGCACATGTTTCCGAGGTTCGGCAGTTTTCTTGACACCGTGTTCTTGTGTTTCTGCGATTTTTCGAAATGGCTGCTGTTAGGGGGCAAAATATTTGTATTAAATTTTACTTCCAGAACAACAAAACTTCGGATGCAACCAACCGAATGCTGAACAAGGCTTTTGATGAGCAAGTTGCAAGACAAGCAATAACATATGAGTGGTTTAACAGCTTCAAAGGTGGTGCGCCAAGTTCGCGGCAAAATCAACTCAATGCTGATCATTTTCTTTGACATTTTAGGAATTGTGCATATGGAGTTTCTCCCTCCTGGTAAAACTGTTAACGGCAAGTCTTACTGCGATGGTTTGAGACGATTTAGGCTCAATTGGCCGGAGATGTGGAAGAACATAGACTGGTTGCTGCACCATGACAATGCCGCCTGCACACACCTCACACGTAGTCAGGGACTTCCTGATAAAAATAACATGACCACTGTTCCCCACCCTGCATATTCGTTTGTCCTGGCACCACGTGATTTCTACCTCTTCCCTAAAATGAAAGGGTAGAAAGGGAGGCATTTTGACTCCACTAAAGAGGCCTAAGCAAAATCGCAGCAGGTGTTGAACACACTACTGTTGGTCAATTTTTTTTTGGTGCATCCAAAAATGGGTAATTCACTGGAATTGTTGTATACGTGCCCAAGGTGACTACTTTGAAGGTGGCAGTGGAAATTAGGACTTAAAGTAAATATTAATGTTTTTATGAACACAGTCCGGGAACTTTTCGATCACACCTCGTACATTTTAAATATAGTTAAATACTTGCAGATGCAGATAATGATGCTAGTAATATCTCTCACACATGGAATTTTCCACTTGGGATGTGTCATATCAGAACTCAAAAAACTTAGGATTTTGGATTTCGGAATTTGGATAAAGGATTTTCAACTGTATTATTATTCATGGTATGTAGTAGTGGAAATTGGCGGAGCTGTTGTGTGTCTTCAAGAACTACCATTGAAGACCTCGGGAGAAAATCAGTCAAGGTCTATCTCATGTGAAACTGAGACATTGCAATTTCAAACTTTGAAGACCCACCACAATTCTTGTGTACATCCCAACGTTAGTTTGAAAGTCATTATTAATGGAACATACCATGGGCCCATGGGGTACACGCAACAATTAAAACCAATACTGTTGTCAGCATCGGTATTTATTTATCAACATCAGTACCACATGTGGCAAAGGGCAAGTCCACATAAAAATGTTGATAACATGGGGTATCAATGGCATGAGGCTCTGTGAATCATTGTATTTTGCTTGCGAAATTGGCAGTCACCCTGGACACGTCTCATGAGGCTGGCCTGAAGGTGCTACATGCCTCTACATGCTTCACAACAATCGACAATGCCCATGGCCCATCGAAAGTGTTCATGTGAAAGATGAGCTTGGGTTTAATTTCAAAGCGCTTCCACTCTATGCTTTTCTGAATAGGAAATGGGCATTTGGAGACATTGAGTTTTTGTAGGTATGTAGTGTAGTTCTTAAACATGTCCTATTGACATTGAATTCTCAGATGCACAGGGAAAAGTGCATAAGTCAAAAAGATAATTTTTTTCCTTGCGCTCTTTTTCTCCCTAATCCGAGTCTTATCAATGAGGTGGATTATTATTTATAAAGGTGAATGATCGGATTAGGGGGAAAAGCGCTTAAGTAAAAAAATTACCTTTTTGACCTATGCACTTTTCCCCACGCATCTGCTCCAGCAGGGGTGCAAGGCCATATTAGCCGGGTCTTCCCCACTCAACTATTATTTAAAAGTGTGCAAGAAGGTTGAGTGTTATCAAGTGTTACATATCAGGCTGCATTACACTAATGCAACCAGTGCAGTGCACAGTGCAGCAGAATTGGAAAAAGCTGGCCAAGAACGAAAAATGCGAACTTTCTTTGTGATAATAAAGGAGGATCTTGTCACAATCGAAAATGTCCAACCTATCAGACTGCTGAATATTTTTGACGTGGGTTCCTTTGTTACGCCACAATAACGTGTCAAGCATGGTAGATTTTATGCTTCCTGTATCGCAGGCAAAAGTAGCACCAAATAATATTTCATTGATTCTGAAAAGTGCGATAGGAAATGTAAAGAAACGTATGTGACAACATTAAGTATTGTGTGCTCGTTCTGTCCAATATTATGATATTTTTAAATCTTCCATTATAAAGGCACAGAAAATTCAGGAGATAGTGATAATTTAAAAGTGACATTTTCACACAAAGTTAGGCCAACAGTCCTTTCGCCGCCTCTCTCCTCGGCTTTTTGGTCAGTGGGTGATAGCCAATGTTATGCTTGAGCTTGCTCAGGCAAAAAGTATTGCACATATTTGCACATGAGGTATCTTTGCTCTTGGCTATGATTACGGATCTGCATCCAAAAAAGATGACGGAAGATCTGCGGTTCAATTGTGACCTAGGAAGTGCATGAATTTTCGAGATTGCCATTCAAGGAGCACATTTTGATATAATGTGCATGTGAATGAGTCATTGGAAGAATATGGCGGCCATGAATCCAATATACAGGGTGTCTGAACTTTTTTGTCCGAACAGTTATTGGAAATATTGCACTATAAGCTGCCACTTTGTAAGCAGTGACTTGCAACCTGTTTGTCGGAGGAATGGGGAATATTCCCTGCAAATCTTAGGTTGAAGTGGCATACACTGCTTACAAAGTAGCAGCTTAGTGCAATATTTCCGATAACTGTTCGGACAAAAAAGTTTAGACACCCTGTATGTGTAGAGAGCCATAGTAAAACATACAGCCAAAATCATCCCAAGACAATTTTAATCAGTCAAGGAAGCCATTGAAAATAAATTTGTCCTCTACACAAAATGACCGAAGATTGTTATTTTAAAAAGGGCGGTTTGCTCCACGCTATGCAGTATATCTTACACTGAACGGTCACCATTTTTTTAAATGACATTTTTCCATCATTTCATGTAGCGGACACATTCGTTTTGAATAACTTCCTAGACTAATCAAAATTGACTTGGAATGATTTGGGTTGTATGTTTTACTATGGTTCTCTATACATATATTAGGGAAGGCGAAGTGACGATGCGGTAACGCATGCGCCCACGGATGGAAGGGTCCCGGGTTCGATACCAAGCCCGGGCATTCCCCCCTTTCATCTCTTGTGGAGTTCGGGGTCATCTCCGGCTTCGTCTAGGGTGGGATTTCTGATAGACGAACCACCCGGCGGAAAATGACCATAGTGCCGACATTGCACTGCACATTGCACATCCCCTCCCAGTCACCCTGCCCTTAGACCAGGGCTCTTCACTGTCAAACTAAATGTACACGTTGACAAAATAAAGGTCTGTACCAAGACCTCATCTGAGGTACGACACTATACCCAATTATTATTATACAATTATTATACATTATATTGGATTCACGGCCGCCATGTTCTTCCAATGACTCATTCACATGCACATTCTATCAAAATGTGCTCCTTGAATGACAATTTCGAAAATCCATGTACTTTCCAGGTCACAATTGAACTGAGGACTTCTGACCAGCTTTTTCCGATTCTGCAGCACTGTCCAGTGGAGTGACACTCATCCATTATTACGTATATAGTGCATTGAAAGTATCAGTTTCTTCCAAAGGTTAGCAGGGAAGTGCACCACTCTGCATAGGTTACACCTGCAGGAACACATGACGTATGTTTTATTTTAGAATATCCAGTGCCCTGTCAATACTGTATGTGCAGCTTTTTCTCATTCAATATAGGCTAATGCTGCACAAACGCTAACACATTGATCAAGAGTCATTGTCAAGATATAAATTGCATATATGTGTTGCTTTTATTTGTTACATGTGCCTAAGTGTACAAAGTACAAATAGTATTACAGAATATTTTAAGGACTTCGATATTACAGGAGTTACTTCCGGGTGAAACTTCTGATGAGGAGCAATATAAAAGCAATGATACGAAAGAAAAGGAGCTGTCCAATGAGGTAGCCTATTCCAGAGTAGAAGTTGTCCCGGCTGAATCCAAGGCTTAGAAGAATTAAATTGCCACTGGATATGCAAGATAAATTATTACTGGCGAACCTTGAACATCTTATGTCCTCAATGCCATCCCACTGATTGACGCTGAGCAACTCATTGGAATATAAATACCATGAGAGGTAGCTGAACCAGGACAAGTAGCTTGGGATTGAACTGCAATTAGAGAAGAAAAAATCAAATTATTTACATTGTTTGCCTGATTTTTAGAAGTATACGTAATAATGCTTTGCATTTCATAATCATATAAATGTGGGACAGGTATACGACTCATATTGATGTGATCTGATTCCATAATAAAAAATTGTCCTGGTCCATTAGTTTTGGGAGGTTGGTGGAGCAGGGAGAATGTCCGAGAAAGAGGAGGAGAAAGGGAAGGAACGTAATAACATATGTAATAACATTGTACAAACTACCGGTACTGTATTGCATAACATTAAATACAGTATGGTGCAATGTTAAATCTTATTAATGAGGACTGAATCACTTACTCTTTGTTAAGAAAGAATCCTCCACACAGCAGGATAGGGAAGGACATTGGAGTTGCCATAGACAAGGCAATTGTGATGTCACTGCTCATACATGACACTATGTAACCTGAAAAAAAAATGGCAAGTAACACTATCTGAAGTTCAGTCAAATGAAAGCAACCCACAGTAAACCATAATTATGTGGACATGCTTATGAATAAATTCAGGAGCAAAACAGCTCAATATTTCAAAAAAGTTTCTACTCATTGGGGGAGCCATAGCTATTCCAAAAGAGACCCTCCTCCACCCAACATGCCTGATTGCCATAAGGGAACCCGGACAAAATACCGACAACCGAAATACCTACACTACTATAATACCAACAGGCCACAATACCCGAAATACCATTTTTACAATTGCATGTTATAAGGATAAGCAATTCCACAAATGAAATTCAACAAGGAACATCTTTGCGATTTGCTATTACAGCCTTAATTCTTTTCTCTTTTTGCTATTCATTACTTTGCTTTATTGGACAGGGAAGGGGAGGCGGAGTGGTGCTGCGGTAACGTATGCGCCCATGGATGTTAAGGTCCCGGGTTTGATCCCAACCCGGGGACATCCCCTTCATCTCGTGCAGAGTTCAGGGTCACCTCTGGCTTCGTCTCAGGTGGTATTTCCACAGACTAAACCACCCGGGGGAGTTCACTAAAAATGGCCACGGCGTCAGATGCACTGCACCTTGCACATCCCCTCCTGTCATCCTGCCCGTGGGCCCAGGCGCTTCAACTATAATATTATTATTATTATTATTATTATTATTATTATTATTATTATTATTATTATTATTATTATTGGACAGGGTTCCCCTCTGACAATGGACTCGAATATTAGATTGCAATGTTCTGTAGTAGTATAATATTTTCCTCTAATTGTCTAATCCTAATGAATGTGGCCAACATTACATTTTTGACTTTTTTTGGCCTGAGAATAATGGATTTGAGAAAAACTATCAGAATGTATTAATCTATATTTATATTTTAGTTAGTTTGTGAGTTTGTCAGTTTGTGAGTTTGTCAGTTAGGATGTTTGTCCTGTATAGAAATCCAGGGGAAGGCCCCTACACCGCCTTAAATTAGCATATCGGGGGTTACATTTTCCAAGGAATCTAACGCCGCATGTTTCAGCTTCCAAAAATGAACCTAACTCCCACAACACCTGCTAGTAATAATAATAGTAATAATAATAATAATAATAATAATAATAATAATAATAATAATAATAATACTATTTACAAGACTAACAGGGTCCAACCATCATCCCAAATATCTTTGTTGAAAGTATCAATACTGAAGTGAAGTCATCATGACATTCAAAAGAGGCAAACTCTCATGAAATGGAATCACTAATGTGTTACTGGTCATATCTGGAATTCTGGATTAACTTCATCAAGCCTTTGAATGCATTAAACATTCACTGGGACTTCAAGCATAACCCCCATGTTACGTATCATTGGCATACAAGAGAAACTCGCCAAATTTTAGTAATTTTAAACATGTATGGTACTGAGACTAAATTCCATTTTGAATGTGAAAACCTACTCTAAACAAATTCAATTAACTTTAAGCAAAGGAAGTTAGCCAGCAGACAAGTACAGCAAAATATTTACTTAGGATTATCATTTTGCTTAGGTTTATCATGAAACTGGGTTTTTGGGTCTCTTGCATGCCTGTGATATAATAAAAATATATTTCAATAAGGTAATAGTTGTACGTTACCGAAAGATGTGGCAACGTTGGATGAAAGTGTCACTATAAACATGGATGTAAAAAATCGTTCCACTTGAGGATTTAAGCCTGTCATATAATAAACAATGCATATAAACAGCATTGGCAGACAGACGAAGATTGGCATCTCCGTGAGAGTTTTGCTAAGAAAGTAAGCATCTGTTCTATACATCCTGTTTGAATGCTCCCGAAGAAAAATAGGCAGCTCCATGCAGAAGACCTATATAAAAATGATAAATATTACAGAGATATAACAGGATGAGACGACTATTGAAAAATATATTCTAACCCTGTATATTTGTTAATACTGTATCAGGAGTCACTTTTTCAAAGTATGCAAGATGTACTAATCTTAGTTTGTGTATCCTCAGTTTTATTGTAAATGCAACCATGTCTATGAAATTATGGAAGTAGCTCAAAATATTATCTTTAATTTGGACATATTATGGAAGTATCAACACATGGCTGTAACATGGACAAACGTTGACAAAAGCCTCACTGTGCATGTGCCAGCCAGATGGAATCTCTGTCACAATGGTAAACACATGAACTGACCACCCAGAATAACTTAATCGCCCAGCTTGTTGCCCAGGCACTCACCAGGTTGGCACAATCGTCACAGGGAGAGTAAAGTGTTTAAAAGTTTACTGACTGTGAGTGTTTTACTGAGTTTGCAGATCCCCACCTTTCAATAAGAAAACTTACGTTTATCACACAGAACATATTCTGCATGGACACATATGCCATGAATAGAAAGAGAGCACCATTTATGTTCATCACTCCTTCTTGAGTTAGCTCTTGTTTCCAGTAGGTGAGGCCCAAAATCAATGCTACAAGCTGCAAATACAAGTAGAAAGTAAAATGTCAATATATACCTGTATACAAGCTACAGTCAAGGATAAATGAAAAATATGCAACTAAAGTGTGTCTTCCCAATTAATGATGACGAATGAATTTTTATATTGTGTATAAATCAACTACACTTAAAGAAGCTAACCATATTACATTATTATTAGTATTAATCATTCATACCCCGTTATCAGCCATCGGCTCTTTAGGGGGGAAGTTTGTTTTGCCTGGAACTCTTTGCTTTTCATTTTACTGTGCTCTTTGGGATAGGATAGGGACGGAAGGAAGTGGCTGTGGCCTATTAATTACGGAAGCAACTCCAGAATTTTCCTGGAAGGACCGTGGGAAACCACAGAAAACCACGGTCAGAGTTGCCGGCCCCGGGATTCGAACCTAGGACCTCCCGATTAGCAGTCGGACGCCTTATCCACTATGCCAACCTGCTTCGGTATTTTGTATTATTAGTATTAGTAACATATTAGTATTATTAGTATTTAATCATATTATAATTATGGATACCCCGTTATAAGCCTCATTGGGTTTTTTAGGGGATCATCTTTTAATTGACCGACTTTAATCATTGCCTTTGCTGTGATGGATTTTGATTGCGGGAGGAAACGGGAGAACCCCGAGAAAACCCACGCACACACGGAGAGAACCCATCGAATCTCTATCCACATCTGTATCCTCTGTCCAATTCAGGGATCGAACTCGGGACCTTAGAGGTGGAAGGCTGCGGTGCTAACCACTCCGCCACCGTGTCGCCCTGTTTATTTAATCACATTAGTTTGTTTCAATGGATGTAATGCAATATTTTAATTTACAAATTTGAACTTAAAAAATGATGAAATTCTAATTGGCTTGTGTGTTTTGCAAAGATGTCATATGGGTAAAGTCTATATAATTCATTGCAGGAAGTGATTTTGATTATGGAACAGTGCATTTCTAGTTGATTTTTTCTTTCTCTCAAAAGATATTATTCCACGGTGTACTGTACATGATAAGTCAATAATTAAAATATTTCACTTACATGTTAAAATTCTCACATACCACTGTTTGAACAATGTGGGTCCTAAACATGAGTGGATCTTTCAGCATGCCTACCCATGACCTCCAAGAGAGGGCACTAAACTGTCTGAGCCAAGAAGCCCTATAAGTGTCGGTTGGGTCACAATATGAGCAAGTCCTGAGTCCACTATTAAGTCGCGGGAGAATCCCATCACATTCTTCTGTCACTATCTGCAGCAGTTGCTGTCCTGCTTGGCTGAGAGTGAATGCTGTGGCCAAGTCACTGATCCGTTTGTTTCCCAATTCTGGATCTTCATCCGGCTTGACTGCAATACTGTGAATAAAAAAATCTGCAGGATTGTAGTTGTTGGGGCAAGCAAGACTCTGAGATTTGAAGAAGTCAAGTGCTTCCTGTTGGCTGCCTTGGAAGACCATACGTCCTTCAGCCAGCAGCATCAAGCGGTCAAAAAGGGCGTACACTTCAGATGATGGTTGGTGGATGGTGGCAATGATTGTCTTTCCTTTCTTTGCCATTGAGCGAAGTGTCTGACCCAAGATAGAGTATTTACAGTATGTTAGAGAATGTTATAGGCATATGCATAGGACTTACATGAGACACTAGGTATCTACAAGTAGAAAAAAAATGTGATTACTGACTTGCACTATGCTCTGTGCAAGAAACGAGTCAAGGCCAGAAGTTGGCTCATCACAAAAGAGGAGTGGAGGATCAGTGAGAACTTCGCAGGCGAGAGATAATCTTTTCTTTTCACCTCCAGAAATGCCCTTCACACGACCAGGAACGCCTATTAAGGTGTTTGCACACTTCTTCAGACCTAGCTGCAATGATACCGTAATTCTTCACTGAGTCGCAGGTTATTTATGAGAATTCAGTGCCCTAATATTTCGTCTATTTGTTTGAAAGTCTAATGAGACATCAGGGGTGGAGGCATCAAAAAATATACAAATGAAAAAGTGGTTACATCAAGTTAATAATGAGGCTGCACATGTACAGTAGGTGTTCTGTAATAACACCAACCATGGTCAAAGGTCATATCCTGTGCACCAAAGAGTCACTCTGTTAGAGGTGTCATTATTTGGTCTTCGTAGCCTGGTTACTGACTTGTGAGATAATGGACTTCAAACAGAAGGAGTAAATTACCTTGGCAGGTATGCATCCCTCCATGCAACCTTGGCTTTCTAATTAACATATAGGAATCATTTCCATATGCAATTTTAATTTAAACTGGTGCAGCAGGCAGTATTCAATGTAAGTGTTGCAGGCTCTATAATACATTTTCTAGACATGGGTTATGGTATAATGCACTAACATTGTTTATCTGATGGGGAGACCAGGCTGGGGATGACCTCTGCATAAAGTGATTGTTTGGTGCCCAGGAGTTCACCCTATGATACTGTTGGTGTTATCCTGAAACACCTCGAATTTTGTAAGCTTACTCAGAATATGAAGGATGTAATAATTATGCACAAAATAATAATCCAGGTTACTGGATGAAGGTATCACAAGTCAGAGAGTCAGAGGGAGGCATTAAATAGGCAATAATAGGCATTAATAGGTTGTTTCAGAATGATACCAACAAACTATAAGCATGACCCCCTGTGAGCCTGTGCAAAGTATTTACCATTTACCATTACCATTTACCATTTAGTATTTAGTGTTTGTCAGTACCAGTATCTGTCTGAAACACCCTATATTCTTCAACACCTTAGTATTTCTCATTGGTATAAGTTACAGCTTAAAATAGGGAATGGCTATAAAGTGACCCAAACCTCTAATAATACTTTGTCAACTCTCCTCAACTTTTCCTTTTTTGAAATATGGGGATCCATCTTCAAAAGTGCCTGGAATGTAAATACCAATGTTAAATGTTCATACAGCAACACCTTATTATGCAGTGACCGACAGGCCACAGCCAGAGTGAGTATTTTTTGCATTATTTTAATTAATGCTCAGTGACAATGAATCAATCCTTGAACTTCTGAATGGTTTGTTTTTACTCACTGCTTTAAATTGTAATAATATACAATAGTACCTGAAAAATAAGCTGCTCTCGAACACATAGTGTGCCTATGAAGAGATCATCTTGCTGAGTGTATCCAGTCTTGGGCATTAAGACTGATGGCTGCGCATGATCACCATTGACTAATCTTTGTCCTGTCACTTGCAGGCCAGGTGGCATGTCGCGAAATGTCAAAACATTGAGTAGTGTTGATTTTCCTGCACCACTTGATCCCATTAGCACTAAAATCTGTCCAGGATATGCTATGCCTGAAACTTTGAATGCAAAATATTATCATGAAAATTGTGGTGAGAGAAAAGTTTGAAGTCTATGCTACATTTTGTATGAGAGCTTTTAAGTTGTAAATACTGTAGTGTAACCACATCTCTTTCCTGTTAAATGTTCATAAATGGGGCAAAATAAAATTTGAACACTTTATGTATGTAGTACTCAAGACACATTAATTTATAGGATACTGGTAGTATCTGTTATGAAATACACAACACAGTGCAGTATTTTGCAAAGTTTATTCTAACCCTGCCAATGCAATATCTTTTTAAGAAAACTACATATTTTACAAAAAAATCATGGTTTCAGTACTCTGACATTATGTAGAGTACCGGACCTTTATATGATGCATGAATGGTTCAGCATAAAAAGCCACTTTAATGCAGTGGTTATCAAAGGGTGGTCTGGACTACAATTTCATAACCACTGTTTGTAGCTTTGTACCACAGATGTGGTTCACTATTAGGATGCCAACTGACCAATTTAAATTCTTTGTCTGAATTTTACAGATGCCAAAAATTGCTAACCACTGAGGACATTTCAATTGGAACACCCTGTAACTGTACTAGATTTGAAGATGTAGATATTGTGTAAGGCAAAAGTAGTAAGATGGCTTCTTTTATGAAAAAAAAACAGGCATAAGTAGCCTACAATGTGTTCAGATGATTACAACCGAAAACTAAAAACTCACATCTCAAAATTCGTTTTTTGTACACGTACCGGTAGCTAGATTATAGCTAGACAAATTATTCGAATTCTTTTTCTCAATAGTAATATTTCTCAGTAGATTTTAGTGGGTTATGGGCACGTTATGGACAGTACTCCCCACTGGATTTTGTGTCATTTTAGAGTGCATTACTCAAACACCATCTGCTGTGGTGTACAGTAGGTACTTGTATGTATAAGTTAGTACCAAAAGTAAGGAAACTAGAATTGTCAGAAGATGCAAAGTCACAGCATGTCTGGCCCTGTCTATAACTGTTTATGTCACTCTTTACCACAGGTTTTCATAGTAAAAGAAGTCCTACAACTCCTTGGTCATTCCAAAAGTAAACCTAGATGACTCAAAGATCTATATTGCATAATTTCTTCAATACTGTACTATAGTGAAGCAAATGCAACTACTGAAACTTTATCTTTACCATAACATGATGATGATGATGATGATGATGATAATAATAATAATAATAATAATAATAATAATAATAATAATAATAATAATAATAATAATATCCAGGTAGTGCTTGGCCTTCTCGGCATATAGCACAGACCTTTATTTGTACGATGTACATATTTGGAACCTGATTATTGAAGCGCCCGGCCCACGGGCAGGATGACAGGAGGGGATGTGCAAGGTGCAGTGCAATGTCTTTATGTGGCCATTTTTAGTGAACTCCCTCGGGTGGTTTAGTCTGTAGGAAATACCACGCACCCGAGACGAAGCCAGAGGTGACCCTGAACTCTGCACGAGATGAAGGGGGTGTCCCCGGGCTGGGATCGAACCCGGGACCCTAACATCCGTGGGCGCATACGTTACCGCAGCACCACTCCGCCTCCCCATAACATGATGATGATGATGATGATGACAATGATGATAATAGCAACAAAGTAAAAAATAACACTTACTGTCTTTAAGAAAGTACTGACAGCTTGAATGTTCATGATATGCTTCAATGTCCTTATTTCTCTTGGGAAAAAGCTTCCACGTTTGACTTTCCTTCATTTTCATCACGCTGATATTTTTCCATGAATAGGTGATGGACTCATCATCAGTTGTGGGACTCATGCTGTAAAGAGTGTGCCACCAGAGGCCAATATTAGCAAATGACATAATTATCTAGGAACCAATACACTGTTATGCTCAGCTTGTGATCTTACCTGAATATTGCCTGTATGTATGTGCAGTTGGGATTAGGCCTTGTCTGTGCAAAACATACTGCACTGAGAGGTATAAAAAATGTGTGTAACAAATTTTTCGTGGGTAATTTTTTAACAACCTTTTCCCCCAATGAATATTTTGCGTTACCAAGTGACTACAGTCCAGTCATTGTCATGAAGTCAATTCTTAAAGTTTTGGTTACTTGGCCTAAAATATCACTGCATGCACTTGTCTAACATCCACCCCCTCCCCCACACCCTGAATATTACATTTTAGGGGTTCACTAAGCATATAGAGAACGGATTTCTAGGTTTTTACCTACTTTTTCTTCTGTAGGCAGAACACCGGAACCAAAATATCTATCCGTTTCATAACACAAGGACCTCAAAAATCGTAGTTTCATAGTACCTAAAATGCCTATTTCGGGTGTTGGGACCTAAATGGGCTATTATACCAACTATTAGTGCCTATTTCGACCTTTTTCACGCCGCGCCGTTCGGTAAGATTTTCGAGAGTTCTGCAGGTTTTCCGTTCAAGGAATCCCTCTCACTTCAACCTGCTGTGACGAGCGAAGAGAAGCGGTTGATGGGTAATATCCCTGGTAATATGCCGTTAACCGTTATTGCGACTCGAAATAACTGTTATTAATAGCCGTTAAATAAGCTGCTACATTCGGCCCGACGGCCATATTGGCTTCCCCCTGAGGGAGGATCTTAACTGTCACCGAATAACTGCGATTAACCAGCGAAAATATGGAATAACTGCTAGTTCGTTACTGTGCTGCAATATTTCATGGCCTGGAGTAAGCTGTAAATATGTGTAGAAATTAAAATATATTAGAACCAGCTTTTAAGCCTATTTAAGAGCCTATTTTGACTGTTTTCAGGGCCTAAATGCCTACCTATTTGAGGGTTTTTTTATAACCAAGATATCCGTTCTCGACGTATGACGTTATGATCAGCAAAATGTATGCCTCCAATATGCTCCTATTAAAGGGCATATAAGGCAAGAAAAAATAGTTGGCAATTTAAAATTTTATACTTATTTATTTTAAATGAATGGATTACAGGGTTTTCCACTGAATGCATCACTTTTAATGCCATGAATCAAGACCACTTGCTATGGTTCCTATAGTTACTGGAGCTGTGGCACTAGCTATGTTGGGAGGGTATAATGATGCTGTTTGTGAAATTAAACCCCATTAACTAACATCACATTCTATTATTTTATAATTATGCATTTATTAGCCCATTCCCATGTGAAAACTCTTTTGTTTCTGTGAGGGAAAGCCTGCTTTATTGTTATTAATTTTCATGTTGGCTACACTATTTACATTCATTGTAGGCCGAAATTTTTAGTGGAATCGGGAGCCGTTGGGGACTCAGGAGGTACGAAATTGTATTTGGACATTTCCTTCGTAAAATATTTCGCTGTCAGGCCCATATATGTAAGCTCACCATTCTTATATCTCTCTAGATGTAGTGGGTTATGGAATAACTATCGTGTAATAACACTACACATTGCATTGTATTGTATACATGTACAGGGTGATCCAAAAGTCTGGACACATAGGTAATTGTATTGTATTGCTGATGGTTGCGAGTTGTCCTGACTTTCGGATCACGCTGCTGTGTAATGAGTATTTAATATTGCGTGGAGAAATCGCCGTAATATAAACAGATTATAATTTTATGATTTAAAAGGATCGTTGTTGTCAGTGTGTTAAACAAGTGCCAATAGTAACAATTACCGCATTACCCCACATAAAGCGGCATGCCGGTGTAGCCGCGGTCGACCAGTTTTTAGAAATGCACGATCTGGTGGCTATACCGGCATGCCGGTATAAAGTGAGGTTTTCACATAAGTTACATTATCCTTTCTGAACTTGACATTTGCCTGAAAATCGAAATTCACGTAAAGGCTATCGAAAAGGCACATTTTCCAAATAGGGTACCCGTACCATGTATTGTTTTCAATTGCAGTGTTTGGCAATAATCTCTATTTAAACAGTATGTTAGAGCAGGGGGTTCCCCTCTCAAAGCAGGTTGTACGATGGGATTGGTCATACACTCTACATTTTTAAAAATAATCCACTGTGCAACAGAACTGACATATTCTCACAGCCTGTACACTCGCCCATTTTTATTGTAACGTTATTCTACTATGGTACCAGAAGCATTCCAAAATTTTTGGCAAGGATCAAAATTACGAAAATCTACCTCGGTTATTGCGGGATGCCGGCCACCCCCGGGTTATACCGGCATGCTGGTCGACCTCGTTTTATACCGCCATGCCGCTTTATGAGAGGTAATACGGTACCAAGGTTTTTTCCTGTTAAAATTCAAATTTGTCTACATGATTTTATGAACAACCCAGCCTTGGCAATTTGTGAAAAACTTGTAAAAGAGAGAGAGAGAGAGAGAGAGAGTATTCTGAATAAGTCAGTGGGGTGATAATTAGCCAACCATAATTAAAGCTCAAGAAACAAAAATATAATCACCCATTTGTTGTTTCACATTGTCATTCATTCCATGGTAACCATTGCTTAAATTATTGCAAATGTTTATCCACAGTATTTTACATCGGAATTTTACAAGAAGGCAAAATTCTCATTAGCGTGAGGCCATGGCAGAAGCAGAGGAGGATATCGAAAGTCATGGCGTTTATATTGTTCCCATCGGACTCAGAGCTCTCCTGGATCGACTGAGTAAGGAGGTAAAGTAATACGTTAATCTCTCTCTCTGGACGTTATAGGCATATTGTTGGCACATAGAAAATGCTACAAAGCACGTGATGACGAGAGAGGCTAACATTACAAAAGCAATGCACTATTTGTCACTAAGACATTAACTGTATATCCTGTTACTAATGGTGCTTCTTTGTGTAGGTTATTGTGAATAATCCAAGCAACATCTTTGAGTTTTCGGCTAGATACCTCGAATCACTCCAGTGGCAAAGAGAAAACAATCTGCATGGTGAGTTGACTCTGATTTCTGATCGCAAAGTGTAAAATAATTCATTAAAATTATGCTTCTGGAAAATTTGCGGACGCGAATACTGTACCTGTGTTTTGTCATTGATATACTCCAGACTGTTGTGAGATTGAAGGTGAATTTTATTAACATTCTTCACATACTTGTATATGCAAATATTTAAACTCATATCGCCGACTATTGCGCTTTTACTTTATCGAGTAACTCGTGTATGTAGGCTACTGCAACATTCCACTGTAATAAATGGGTGCCTGCTATTGTGCCAGAAACATTTTCATGGCCATCCGGGTGATGAAAGCAAGCGATAGGTAGCAGGTTGGATGAGTTAAACCTTGTAATAGATAGTTACCTTAATTGTGAAATTGTAAATGTGACAGATTCGTCACCTTGGGGTAAAATGTGTAATTGAATGCCACAATGCAATAAGGGCCCAACTATCAATTTTTACGGAAATGCTTTTATGGCATATGGTACTTCCTCTGGTGGATGTACTGTGCATCCGTATAAAATGCAAGAAGAGCCGAAATGTCACTAGTAATGTCAGAAAAAGGCTTCTAACCACCGACGAACCAAAACGCGATTTCTCGATAGCAGTGACAAACGTGATTGTCACTTGAAAAGCGCGATTTTAATACACTACAAGTGACCCGCGATTTGAAAATAGCGGTGATTTGTAACCGCGACGTGATTTTTGTCTAAGCGCTACTTCTAAAGGAGATGCGTTACTTTACCATTTAGATTAGGGGTCGTGCAAATACCACGTGACCGTTTTGGGGGCTGCTGATATACCACGGTTGGTCACGGGGTGGGG
>KZ540211.1:6100-21718 GCA_000934665.2 Catajapyx aquilonaris | reverse complement strand
AGCATCGGCTCGGCAGAAGAAAAAAAAAAAAGTAATGCACTTCCCAGCAAGCTGTTTATTTATTCCTGTTGATTGCAAAAGGGAAGATATGCGGTGATAAACGGTGTCGGGGAAGAAAGAAAAAGAAAACGATGCTCCGAGACGAGAGAGGGAGGGAAAAAAAAAAGTCGCTTCCCGCGGATTTGAACGTGGAGACTTCGGATCATGAGACGAACGCGCTACCGACTGAGCCACGAAGACTGTTTATAATTTCTTCTGCCGAATGCGCCCTATTGTCACCGAGCAGGTTTTCCGGGCACCTATAGTCGCCCATATCTCGAAAACGCTTGGCTAATGCAACTTTTTACTTTCACCAATGAATTTTTGGCCTGCGATTTACCCCTAGTGTCATTTTCGGGCCGATTGGCCGATGGCCCTACAGACACTTCCCTTGTGAGATACACTCTTTAGCGATTTTTGCCTAATCCCTCCTTCTGACTTTTAAATAGAATTTTCTGGTGTGACTAGCCAAAGAGTCCTTACCACCTGTGGGCAACAAACCAACAAAGTCCCGCCCCCAGACCTTCCAGAGCCTTCTGACTGGGGGAGGGTTCGATGGGTGGCCTAACCGACAGGATATTTTGTACTACATGTTTGCGGCCAATTATCTCCGTAATGCGGCGGCCAAACATAATGACTCCTATACTTAAATCCATCCTCTGGTGGCTAGGAAGGCAGTCATATACGTCGGGGCACTGAGTTCAGATACACCTTGTATATCCCATGTCATAACTGAAAATGTGACATGGTCACAAAACGTTCCCACGTCACCGGAGGAAGAACTGTTCGTAAGTCACCATTGTAGGGTTAAATGCCATGCCAGGCGTAGATACTGGGCATGACCCTGATGTTAAAATGTTGTTGGATAGTGTCATCCTTTGTGCATAAATGCTGGAAATTTGGAAAGTGTAATTTGCAATGGAAGCTACAATTCATAACATCATGTCAGTTGCTTCCCTCTGGGGCACAGTGGTCCATGGACAAATGTGCACCTCTTTGTGGACGACCATGCCCCCTTTTGCCTCTGTACAGCAATTAATGTCATGGTAGGTTTATATGCTAATGGTTTTGACACACACTAAGTACGATATAAAGTTCATGCGCCAAAGGATGTGGCAGGACAAGGTCTACTTTCCGGAGAGAGACGATGTTTCACTTGTGTCCGCAGGTTGCAGTAACAGAAGTCCCTTTTTATTATTTCCTATTTATGTAGAAGGGTTAGATGTATGATAAAAAATAAACTTCTTGTGTGAATTAGGGGTCCCAATCACTTCCCGGCCACTGTGCCCCAGGCATAGGGGTACAGTGGTCTATTTGCATAGGGCAGCTTCTAAAATATTTTTAAGCCAAATGGATGTCACTGCCTGTGAATGTATTAGTGATGCGTATTACCAACGAGTACTTCCACCATGCTGGAAAATATTGGGTGTAGGTATAACAGGAACACTTAGAAAAATTCAAATGCACGAATGCACAAATGCTCCGGTCTCCCCTATTATATATATTATAATAATTCTGGTACCTTAGTGCATTTATGTTTTTCTAATGAAAAAATGGAAGTTACTTTCCGGATGCCCCTCTTATATACCATGTTTCAAAAAGTTTGTGATGCTTTGTACTCTGTTCAACTTGCCATTGATTTCTGTTCAAAGGCAACATCATCCTCAGCAGCTGTGGCAGGCTTCACGTCACCTCTAGATCCACCTCCCAGCTCAGCAAAGAAAGCAGACTCATCTTCACCAGTTTCATCTGTTCCAGAAATTTGCATTTAAAAATCAAATGTGTAATGAACAGTTGATAATTATGCATTTTACTCACCCAAGATAATAACTTTGGACCTGCCACCATGATCCTGGTCACGTATTTGCTTTGCTGCTGTGTTGGCTCTCAAGCGTTCCACTCTTTTGCTCTCTCTTCCAATGTAGACATAAATCACTTTCCCACAATCCAATATGAAGCAGTCACCCTTGTTCATTGAATTTATATCCAGCGGTACCTGAAAAAAAGTATATCATTGTACTCAAGCATGCTGCATTACGACCAAAAATAGGTACCATATTTGGTGAGATCAAATGCCATGCCTACATTGCCCAATCATATTTGTAGGCTATATGGGAAGTAAATGCATACATCAGAACTCTTACCTCACGAACTCGCACATTGCGCTTCCCCTTCACTTGGAACAACCTCTTGACTACAGCATCTGGATCAACATGCTTAAAACCACTGGCAACACCTCCAGGGAGATAACGGACACCTGTCAATAAAAGAGAAAGTACCTAATATCATGTTTAAACTTGACAGTTTGAATGAAAGTGTCTCTCACCCACTTGAGTAAATAAGGGTAGGAGGTCAGGTTTGTGTTAGACTAACTATTAGGTGAATCAAATGGAACCTGTTCTTGGTGTCTTGAGAGGATGCTACTGAAAGATGAGACTTAAAACTTCCACCACAACCAATCTGAGATGGCGTGCGCACTGTCGAGCGTGGCCAAGCAGGATCAGCACATTCTTATCCCATTTCTGATGGCCAAGGGCAATACACCCGCGGAAATCCATCGCAGGATGCATACAATGTACAGTGCATCCAAGTAAGCCAGTTGTACCCACAATCCCCCCTTATCAGCTGGTCCACACATGTAATGATGGCAGGTGTGATTGAGGGCGAGCCTGGCCTGGTTGGGGAAGGTCAGCAGTGGATTGACTGTCATTTCGGAATCCTAAACTATTCAACAACAGTAGTCTTTGCCACACAGCTGGCAGCGTACACTGTAAGCATCCTGCGATGGATTTCCGCAGGTCTATTGCCTTCGGCCATCAGAAATTGAATAAAAATGAGCTGATACCACGTTGGGCACGCTCAACAGGACGTGTGCCATCTTGGCATGGCTGTGGGGGAATTCTTGGTATGCGCACGCAGGCTCTTACAGTCTATGCATTTATGAGGTATTGGTAGTATATTGCTGTGGTAGAAATTTCAAGTCCCTGCGTTCAGTAGTATCCTCTCTAGACACTAAGAATGGGTTTCATTTGATGCACCCAAATATATTCCCAGCCAGGATGACAATCTCTCAATAAGTTGGAACTTGTTATTCTGAACAATGCAGATAATATGATCAGTATAATTACTCTCTAACAGCATTTTATTACTTAAGTGACCCAATATCATACATTGGAAAATACATTTGACTGATCCAAATTGAGGGTTTTTAGCCCAGGTGTATGTGCTGGCATTTCTTACTTTGTGGCTGGTAACACCAACTTAACATGGCAGATCTCATCTCACAGGGTTCCCAATAGTAATATTGGCCAGTAAGGATTTATGCAACTGCCTCATTAAGTTTTGCTAACTACATATTAAATACTAATATTAAATGGTTCATATTATTTGAGAAACCTGGGATGATTTTATGACAAGTAGTCCCATCATAGCAGTTAAATGAATACTCTGCAGGCCCACAAGGTCAATTTAGGAGTGTCTGTAGTGAAATAAGCCGCTGGAAATGAAATGGCAGTGGGGAAGGAGTTGCATTCAGAAAATGCATTCCAGGTAAGGTCACTGTCCACACCTGTGACGTCATTCAATCTCTTCCCCACTGTGCCATGCAGTTCCATGTAGGCTCATGGTTTCACACTAGCTTGTAAGTGCATTTGAATGACATCCTGCTGGAATGATTAGAGAACTGCTCTTGGGCGTAGTTGGAAGAACGGGCTTGGCCAGAGGATGCAGGGAGAGGGAAGGGAACTCACCCACAAAAAATTACAAATGCCTGGGTATAGCTTAATCCTTTCCATCACATGTTTCTGAATGTAATTTCCAACTGACCCTCTCTTCTCCTAGACATGCCTCAGGAAGGGTCTAGCTTATACCAGCTTTATACCAGCTTATACTAGTTAACAGTTTCTTAATATTACCCTATAGCAGCGGTTCCCAACCTTTTTTCACTTACGTACCCTCTGGCGGCCCATTCCCATAAATTGTACCCCTTATCCCTAATGGAGAATGTTTGTAATAAATACCTGCTGTTATTTAAAATATACGCTGTAACTGGAAATAAATTAATCAGTAATAGGATAATAATGCAAAGCAACCATAAAATATACAAAGCATACATTTTTTTTTACATTCAAATTCAAATGATACTTAAAGATTAACATATGTAATTATTATTAATAGTTAATATGCGCACACACTTCCATATATTTGGAATCTTGTTTCATGAATAACATAGCACACAGGAAATGTTCAGTGAGATCCTTGACCTTGTTTTGAAGCACATAATTTCTTGAAATCTGACTGAACATATTTGCCAGGTGCAATATATTGATTAATCCGCCATTGCTCATCCGCCATTGCTCCTTTTCTTTCGCGTACCCCTGACCATCCTGCAGTGTACCCCCGGGGGTACGCGTACCCCAGGTTGGGAACCGCTGCCCTATAGGTATAGGGGAAGGTTAGAGCAACAGTATACTGAGCAAAAAAGCCACAACTGCAATGTGCAATAAGTTTAAGTTTTCTTTGTCCAACTCGATTAGACAACTGAGTGCCATTGCGTTTCATGGAATTATTGGTCAACCAAAATTTAGTCTTACTGCACACTGTAGTTATGGTTCTTTTTCTACCTGTAGCCGAGACTTTTCCACCTACAGAAACACTTGCATTTCCCAATATTAGGAAAGTAAAATCTCACAAAAAAATCACAAATGGCAATCCCTTCAGCAGAAGAAAAAAAAAAAGGGGGACTAGTCACATTTTAAAAACAGGACATGCAAACATGCTGCACTTGACTTTTCAGCCTCATCTCCTGCAACTGAGGATCCTAAAGTCTGTCCTATATTTAGTCTCCGATTCAGCTAGAATTCGAAAAGAGAGAAAAAAAATTTACTTGCCTCCTTTTGCTTTGAAGTAAGTCAGGAAGTTGTCAGATTCATACTCCATTACTTCACGATGTATGACAGGCAATCCTCCCAGTGCATTGTCAAGTTCAACTGCCTTTATGGCTGCAGTTCCATACTCATCCTAAATGTTTGCAATTAAAGTTAAAAAAAATTTGGCCACTTTCTTTGCAACTGGCTTAAAATGTTAGTACCTGAGTTGAATTTTTACCAAGCCAGAAGTGTATGTCCCATGACAGGACTCCATTAACCTCTTTTGTCTGCAATCAAGAGAGCAAAACATGAATCTCCTGCTACTTTTTTGTGGCTGTTGTCAAACTGAAGGTTACTTCACACTTCACTTCACAGGATGATAACCATCCTTACTAAGGTTAAATAAGAGTGTTACGCTTCACCTCAATTCTCCAGGGTTATACTCACAAAGAGGAGGATGTAGCAATCTCCGTCATAAAACTTGCCATAGTCAGAGGTTGGGTAGGGAACTGCCTCAAAATTCTGCAAGAAAATATAAAATAAACATTCAGTACATTCATTACCATTTTCAGTGTCTACAAATTGCAAGGTTCAAGTTCATGGTGACATTCTCTTGTACAGTCAAGTTCCAACCGAGTAGCTTAAGAATATAGTTATTATGCTCTTTGGTTCCAACTCTGAGGTTGTTGGCAATCATGGTGGGCAACCATTCAAAAGCCTATTTCTGTTGACAGCACCTGATTAGTTTTTCCAGATGGGACAGACATGTTTTTTAGGATTATTGTTTTTCCTGAAGCAGTAAGCTGAGTGACAAATGAGGTCAGCAAAAACCAATAAATCCAATGAGAAGATGAATATTGTTTCCAAGTTATTTCAGAAAAAAAGTATGGTAGGAAGCCTAACTGCAAAACAATTATTATTGTGGAGAAAGTGGTATTTGTTATGTGCCTTTTACAGTTTTACGATGAATTATTTTCTCCAAGATTTAAAAATGATCGTCTTCTCTCTCTAGACTCCAGATTCTAGAGGGTGTTCTACTTGAAATGTCCATTTTAGTAAGAGATTTTGGGATAGCTCATTTAATTTTGAGATGTTATTTTTAGTTTAGTAGCTGCTAATATTAGGTTGCACGAACATCATTCAAGGGAGTTTTGTCCTGCAAACACAATGTCAATCAGAGTATTTTTTGAACTGTGATAGCAGATGTTGTACATCATGTACTTTCACTGCCAAGCCCATTATTTTGTCTTTTGATCATGGCCTATAGGCTCTTGCCTGTCAACAATTTCCATGAGGTGGTGAAGCAAGTGGCTGTCACTCACTTGTCAGTGCAGAGTTGGGACTTGGGAGCATAGTCCTGCTCATAGGTTTACCACTTGAACGCTTGGAGAAGGAAGTGTGACAATGGCTGACTGCCCATGGAAGTCTATACACAAGCATTACTGAAAGTTTCTAGTAATTCCAGTGGTAAACCTATGAGCAGGATTATGCTCCCAACTCTGCCCTGACAAGTGAGTGACAGACACTTGCTTCACCACCTCATGGAAATTGTTGACAGGTGAGAGCCTATACAGCAGGGGTATTCAACTAGTTTATGACAAGGTCCAGCATTTACCTTTCCTGGGCCATTGAAGGTCCGGACCCACCGCCCCCCCCCCCCCCCCTATTTTTATATGGTACCACAGGGTTCATTTTTGAAAATAGAAACATGTGCAGCAAGGGTAGAAGGGCCTATCATGACAGGACATATTACGACAGTTTCGCCCTTTATGATGTCCTGTATCATCAGTTCAAAAAGAATTGTCCCAGTCATCCTGATGTGTGTGCTGCCCGCTCGACACACCCCATGTAACTTACATGGTGTGTGTCGAGTGGCCAGCCCACACTCAGGATGACTGGGACAGTTCTTTTTGCACTGTTGATACAGGCGCGTCCAGGCAGATTTTTTTTTGAGGGGGGCCCATTTCATAAGCAAACGGTGAACAAGCCCGGCGCAGGCGAAATTTTTTTTGGGGGGTGGAAGGTCACACGAGCTTATGTGAAAGTGGGAAGTTGAATGGGTGTGTATTTGATGAAATTGGTAGCACTTTTTTCCAAAAAAATCATGAATTAGTAATATCTAATGCTATTTCAAACTGTCCTGTATATCATCACGGTCCGGACAAAATTACTGTGTGGTCCAGATCCAGACCGCGGTCCGCCAGTTGAATAGCCCTGCTATACAGGGTGTTCATGAAAAGCCCCGACAAACTGATACCAGTGGCCAATGGTAACGTGAAGGTAATTTTATGTGGAGGAGTCATTATGTCTAGACCGCCTCATTACTGAGATGATTGACCCATCTGCTCTTCAGTGATTTTTGCCTAATCGTTCCTTCTGACTGGGGGAGGGTTCGATGGGTGGCCTAACTTCCAGGATATTTTATACCACCTGCTTGAAGGCAATTTTCGCTGTAATGAAGCGGCCCAGGCATAATCACTCATCTACATAACGTGATCCTCTGGTGCCTAGGTCGGGGGTGGTATAGGTTTGTCGTTACACTTAATTGCTCAATGTCAAAAGATTCTTTCATTAGTTACCTAAAAACTGGCTACAACAAAATCCACATAAATATTCCAAGTTAATGGCATTTTTGAATTTAGTAAAAGTCTGCAATAATGATTCTCCAGAAAAAGTGCTCCAAATTCAGACCCCCTCCCTTTTCCCTTCAAATTTGAACCTCCAAATGCACATAATTAAGACTGGGGAAAATGAAAACAAACTTAAGTTATGCATTGGAGTTTGTTATTGAAAAAAAATATAATTGTGAACATAAATAACATAAATAACTGCAATTAAAAAGAAAAATAGCAAAACACTGAAGACTCACATTGTAAATCGAAAATTAGTCAACGATCTTATCATTTTACATAGCTGCCATTGTTTTCCATCACCTATCACATAAAATTAACGAAGGTAAGGCTACACTCTGTAGTTTACAGACAGGGAATCGGCCGTCCAAGGTGATGCCAAATGAGGTCTGATGGGGTGGTTCGCCTACATCTCGGTTCTGAGCTCGCCACACTAAGCGCGATCTAATAAGTAGCGGCAAAACACTATGGCCAAGTAAACGAGTAGGAGTAAATCATAAAAATGTTGGATAGGGTCAAAGCGAATTACTCATGTAGCAACACCTGTATTTGGTTTTAGATAGGGGGAAAGTCACCAAAGTAAGTGATTGCGATTCCAGTACTTCACGCCGCACCATCTCTCTGGAGACTGTTAACCCACTCACTGCTAGTGTGCAGCACTTCCCTGACTTAGAGGTCGGGGTACGACCTTGGTGACTTTCCTCTATGGGTCAATTTGGTGTGTGTATTTCTTCTCAAATGTTGGTAAGGCTAGATTAATGTATATTTAAAATAAGTTAACTACTTCATATTGAATCCATTAAGTTTGGAAGGTCAGCTTAGGTCAGGATAAAGTAGATTATAATAACCATGTACTGGTGTAACCATTAGCTTTGGCAGGTTAGGTCAAGGATGGGTAAAGTAGATCAAAATAACCATCCGTACGTTGTTATACACGTATTAGCAGCAGGAGATTAGATATGGGCAGGTTTAAATAGTTGGGCGCAATTATTTTGATTCGAGTGAACAAAATCTGTTATTCGAAGGTGTTACTGCTATGAAGCTTTTTAGCCGCGACAAAGCATCTCAACTCCGAACCTTTCTTCAAGGCCTCTTTCGCACACTTTCTCCTCGCCTTCCCCCCTTGTGGGGTTCCTCATAGGGGTCCGCATGCGGCTTTTTGACACTTCAGAAAACTCCCAAATTGGAGTTTTCCAAAGTGCCATAAAGCCGCAAATAAGTATTAATTTATTTCTCGCAAAGTACAATGATTTCAGTAAATTCGTCTGGGATGGTTTTCAAGGTTGTTATTCCACATATTTTCACGCATTTCATAATTAAATCCGCCTAACAGTTGGTCTGCAGTACTCGAATTTCGAGTTTTTCTAGCCCCTTTTTGGAAATTAATTTAGGGACTTCCAGAAGAAAAAAATTGTTCCAGACCCATTCATATAGTGTTTTCCCAGATCTGGTAAGTATATCTGTTATTATTTGTAAAAGATCTTGTCCGTATCTTCGGAGTTCGAATAAGGCGAAATCTGTGTGGTTCGGGCCTATCTGGTAGAGAAGGGGTTAAGAATAGCAGCTATGAAAATTTCTCCAATGGCTAGTACAGACCATTAATACACATTTTCAACATGATGTACTAGACAATATTCCACCTACGCAAAATCATAATGAGGCAAGTGCATTTAAAATGAGGCCTCATTAGACATTTCTGCATGATAGCCAAAGATTACAATTTTTCAGTGCCACCCATCTAAACTACATTAATTGCTCATGCACAGAGCCATGCACTTATGTTATTATATTTCAATTAGGTTTACCTGCATGTTAAAAACTGACCTAAAATGAGATGAGAACCCATAATTCAAATGATGTCAACTTCTAATATTTTCTCCCTGATTTATATATCTCAATATTTCCAGAAGTTGATAGGTAAGAAACAGAAAAGTTGCCTTATTTGACATACAGCCTTATTACTCTCAGGTACTGTATCTTACACCTACATAGTGCAGTAGACCTATGGAAATTTGAGACCCTCCTTTTGGAGATAATCTATAGGCTATCATTTTCCAATGTGCTACTAAAAAAATAACAAACCCATTCAGCTACATACACTAAGATACATTCTCTTTTTTGCCTCTCTCTAATGAACACAAATAACTAGTCACGGAATCTGGCAGGAGCTTGTTGAATTAACAGCAGGCTGCAAAAACGTTCTCCCCATACTGTCCAAAATAACCTCCATAGTCTGAAATAGCCCATGGCACAGTACCCAACATACTAAATCCATTGATCATTAAGGGGGCGCATTAGTAAAAATACGGTAGGCGCATTTTTGAGGGAATTTTATTTTTTTGTGGCGAAACGGACGGTTAATCGGAAAAATCACGCCGAAGGTGCCCTGCGGAAAGGTTTGGCCTTTACTATGGTACCATACTCGATATGATTGCATTAAAATTGTGGACATACGGGCGCCGAAGCGTTCCCGAATTTGTCGCGTTCCTGCCGCCATGTTATTCAAATGGGCTTTTCGGGAACGCCATTTTCCTTTCACTTCAACTCGATGAAAAGGTCACTTCTAGGCCGAAAATGGTAAAATGACGACGAAGGTGCCCTGCGCCAGATCATGTCCTATTTTTTGGTGTAATTTTTGTGTCCATTGCTCCATTTTTGTGGCCGTAAGGCCGCCGAAGCGTGGACATGTCGAATCCCCATATGCTGTCCATGCAAACGCGAGTTTGTTTACGTAGTCGCCAAGGGCTCGCATTGTTACCGATTGTTACCGTATTTTTTTTACTAATGCGCCCCCTTAACATTCAGGGGCAAAATTAGTATGTCTGGGTGAGCAAGGTAACTATTGTCTGGAAAGAATGTTGGCATGATGGAGGGATATAAAGCTCTTATACAGTGTACTTCAGGATTAAGCTCACATCCATATCAGTGAAAATCTCGCAGACATACAGGGTGCTCTAGGGCGCTTCTCCCTAAGTCCAAACAACACAACAACAGAACTCTTTGTTTGTCAACAACGGTTGCTATGGCAATTCAAAACGTGACATTATACTCAGTGCAAATTTTAAGCTTTATAATAATAGGGATTACATACCTGTAAAAAGCTCATTTTTACGGTGTCTAGGATCATTTTCCGATTATCCATGTTTTCCGATTATCCAGCAACCCCCTTGCAGTCATTAGCCTGAATAATAATCGGGAGTACAGTGTATTTCACGGTAGTCTTAATTTTAATATGAGAATCAAGGGTGATATGATGAAAATGTTATTGATCCGTACAGAACTCATGTTGAACAATACACTGTGTACTCCCGATTATCTGTGTTAATGACTGCACGGACAATCTGAAAGTGGTCCTAGATACCTTGACATGAGCTATTCATAAGTTTTAAATGAAAACTGTACATAGTGTATATGCTACTTTAAATAAGGTTCTATCAAATTAAGAAAATTTACCCTAGATTTTTAGTTCGTCTTCTGGATAAAATTTCTATTGTATTTTGTTTTGTTTTTGTGAGACATATTGACATTCTTTCGGACTTCTATTTCTCAGGGTCACCTCCATGAGTGCCTCCCCCACCTAGACAGGGTATTGTCTCTCCGGCATATTGGATCTAAATCAGATGGGATCTGCATGCAGTGAAAAAATGTCCTTGAAAACAAATTTTGGACGCTTGCCAATTTCCTATCCTCCAGCATGCAATCTAGCTCCAATATGGACGCCCCATAAGGACTACGTGGAGACAATACCCTGGTTAGGGTGGGGGAGGCAACCATGTAGGGGACCCTGCTAGTTCTAACTTTGGTTTTTGTCGATGCACGGATAATCTGCACCCAGATAATTGGGAGTATTATTTATTTAATTAATTAATTAATTTATTTATTTATTTATTTTACCCCGTGATAGGCCTACATAGGCCTTGCTGGGGGGTGGTACCATCAATTTTCTTGTACTATTTTCTTTCCTCCGGTGCAAGGGGACAGGATAGTGATAATGAGGGGGGGACACTGGTGCAGGTGCAATGTCTCAAGTTGGGGGTCGTGTGCAGTCCCTCAGGGGGCCCATTCGCCAAGATGACCCGCTAGATGTGGGTCAGAAATTCCCCGCTGACACCGCACCTCCTCATGGATGGGACAAGGATAGGAAAGGAAGTGGCTGTTGCCTATTATTTAGGAAGCAATCCCGGAATTCTCCTGGGGGGGACCGTGGGAAACCACAGAAAACCACAGTTAGGATTGCCGGCCCCGGGGCTCGAACCCAGGACCTCCCGATTAGCAGTCGGACACCTTATCCACTCCCCCAAACTGCTTCGGTAGATAATTGGGAGTACAGTGTGTATATGAACCAAATCACAAATGTTCAATCTCTCATGACATGAAATATTTTTGACCTGGGTGCTTTTAGTATAATTGTATGAAAGGTCAAACACAGGAGTTCTTTTCTGCCACAATATCACAAGTTCAGGTGACACCTATTAAAATAATCTTGATGCTGCAGCATACCATATTGGCTGTACTTATACCAGAGTTATACATATCTATTCATTGTATTACATGACCTTTCAACAATAAAATTATAATAAATATTGATTTTGATTTGGAGCAGACAGAATAATTAATGACAAAGTGCCTAGTTATCAAGCTTTCATTACCTTCATCCACAAAGACCTTGATACTGAAGATTAGATAATGTTATCCATGACATTTCCTTTAAAATGCCCTATTTTGCATATAATGAAGCAAAATGCATCTCAGTTTGAGAGGTTTGGGCATCTAAAACTCTCCAGACAGCCATCCTTTTGAAAATAATTATTCAGAATCATTTCACAACAGGGCACATTATTATCTGTCCTGATGTCACCTACATGGCAAGAAATTTGCAATTTGTTTATGTTGTCTATAGTTATAAGCTAATGGAGTATATCGATAAATCCGGAGGAACTGTGCCGCCTATGCTATCAGGGAAATGTGGGCGATTGGTACCATCTATGGTGGGAATGTAGGTTGTTTCAGGGGGGAAGAGGGAGAATGAGACGAGAGTAACTATGCAGAGTTTAACAGAGCAAACATGTGGAGGGCATTACTGAACCCCTCAGACACACAGCTGCAAGCCCTATTCTATTATTTTGGATACATTGCGGACTGGATACACAATTGTTAATATTAAGGTGAATTACACGGGTTTAATCTGAAATATTACTACCACTACTGAGAGAGCTATGTATTATTCCTTGTTACGTGATATTCTGATGTGTCCCTCCCTGCGAAATGAGGCAGGGAGGCTAATAAATGATTGATTGATTGATTGTTATAAGCTAATAATGAAGGCTACAATAAATTTAAAAAATATTTTGGATAAATTTATGAAGAGGACACATTTGTATTACTTGACATATTAGACACAATATAAGCAACTTTGTGAACTGTTTTGTGCCATTAAGTTGCAGTTATACTAATATTAATTGATGCTGCCATTTTGTTTAAATAAGTGTTATGTAGGCCTACTCAATATAATGATCATTAGGACTACTTGTGCATTTCTTGAGTCAGAAATGCAGGAATACCTATTGTCAGCTTTTTTTTTTTTTTTCAATTCTGCCCCTCTGTGACTCCGTGGTATAAATATATGGCAAATCTGAAGGTGAGGCAACTGAGGCGAAATTTTCACTGATGCAGATGCGAGCGAAAATCTAAAACACATACATTCAGTATAGTTATTATAACAGTTAGATTACACATACAGTTAAAAAAGTTTCAAAGGACTCTGTGAACCACGCTCTATGTAACTGCACAGTAATAAGCATTTTAAGAGTAATGCTGGCAAGTGTTCAAGACTTAACGAATTATTGAGTTTACAATTTTACTGCCCATAAATATGCCTGGTGAAGGCTCTGTTTACTTTCAAAGGTACTTCACAACGAGATAATGTGAACTTCTGAAAGGGACCGTTTATCTCATCTAAAACTCTCTGGTGGTGGTGGTGGTGGTTCAACAAAGACTTAGGGCAAGTTTGGGGAATTTTATGTCAATTCCACTTGGAATGTATGAAGAGTTAGGCTGATGGAGGAGAGGCCAAGTGATGTGTATTTCTGGGAATAAGCATGTGGCACAATGCCACATGGATTCCATGCTTTTTTTTTTTGCACTTCTGGTAGAAACTAATTTGAACTCGACAGTTCAAGGAACTTTGTTCACAAACTCTCCACTTCTCCTACTTCAAGGTGATTTGAATGTGTGTGGCAAGGTGCCTGAAGACATTTCTTTCTGTCACAGAAACTACATTACTACATGCACATAGCAGTGGAAGCACCCTCTCCTTCAAAATTCTTTCTTCAAGGTGCCTTTTGCACAAGGTAACCCCTGTAATCCCTATCCCAGTTTTATTTATTTCCCCTGCCTCATTCCCGCATGCCACTTCTCATACCAGCCTAATCCCCCCCTGTGCGGAAAAGAACCAAGATAACTACATCCTTTTGATAGCAAAACACCCATAACCAAACCAAACCAGTTTGATGCAATCAGTTATGCAAGCTCACCACACTCAATTAAATCACCTTCTCATTTCCTTTCTTTTTTTTTCCATGTGTAGGTATCATGACCTAACTTCCACCTGTTCATTAGTCATGGTGGGAGGGTCTGATGACATCACCTTGGAAGGTTCAATCCGGTAGAACCTTCAAAATCACCATAGGCTTTGAGGAAAGGTTAATACTGTATGCGTAAATTATACCACATTATGCAATGTGTCACAGCATTTGGTGGAGGCTACATCAAAGCACATTTCTTCTCTAAGCTATTAATGCTCTGATAATTATCGCACTGGCTCAGGAGTGCTGTGCCCATCTGCCACAATTGTCAGTTGGGATTATCTCAAGAGAGGGATATTTTTGGCCTCCTTTTCCACACCCTAAATTACTCTCAACATTCAAATGAACAGTGCACTTCTGTGAAAATTGGGCGAAATTCTACAAGTATAAATAGACCCTCTGAGTAATCTTTGTAGTAAGGAGCACAAGGAGAATACATATCTCAACACAATTAGAACTACTTTGTGTAATATTTGCTCAGTCAAAGGAAACATCAGTAATTAACTACATCTCTGTCTACTATACAACTTGGTGCATTCCCCAAATCCACACTGTAAGTCGCTGGAGCCTCCAGCATGTACTGTACATTATTCAGCACACTTATAAAATATTCACATGCCCTCTCTGAAAGTGAGACAACCCTTCTCGATGGTGACATCACATGGGGATATATCTGAGTTATCTTTCCATGCCCACCTTTTCCCTACAAGTTTGCATAAACATCAAAAAGACCTTGAAATGCAACACAACTAAATTGACGCCACTTTTGATCTATTAATGTGCATAAAAAAGTTGAGGTGGACATTTCACTTGAAAGAAAGATATTTGTTGCTCTCCCAATCTCCAGCTTCCACTTATACAATTGCATTACTGTAGTGTATGGGAACAGTGAGGTGAATGGGAACAGTGAGGTGAAATGAAGACCCCTTACAGGGTTCAAGACTATGGCCTTGAATTATTAATGAAAATATTAAAATTACTGGCACTGCTGCCTGACTGACTTTGACAACTATGCCATCCATTCATCTCTTGATACCTGCAGATGCCTATTTTCATCATGACAATTAGGGCAACTACTGGTCAAAGAGTGATGCAGGATTCCAGCTTAGATTAATACAATTATTTAATGACAATTAAGTTTCATTAAGTTATGAAATTTTCCTTGCACTAAAACTTGGAAAAGATTCTGGTTGGTAGATGATAGACTGACGCCAAAAAAGGAATTTCGAATATTTTTCTGATTTAGGTTTGGTGGCCCTCCATCAGTAAGCCTTAAAGAGTGTAGAAAGTGGTGCACAAAGGTGGTGCATTTCATGGTGTGATTGAAGGTCATTCAAGTGGGGGTTGATGGAACCTCTGCATTGGTCCTCTATGTTGATGTTAAAAAAACAAATTCTCAGGTCTTTGTCAAGGTTAGCTGCCCATGTTCTCACACAGCAAAAAATCCAGTTTTCACACATGAGCAAATTCCTTATGGGGAACCTGGGGGGGGGGGGG
>JYFJ02011543.1:0-12189 GCA_000934665.2 Catajapyx aquilonaris | reverse complement strand
AAAAAAGAGAGCATCTCTCTGCAGTGTATACGCAGCATCAGGGCTATACATGAAGTCAGTGCGGGTGCCATACATATACCATTTATTTACTACGCGACTGTAACAATATAAGTGATGCATATACTAGTATAGCAGATGTATTGGAATTGAAGCGAGAGAGATCCTTCTTGCGATCTCGGGGTATACCGCTATGTAGGTATAGGAGGCAGGAGGAGGAGGAGGAGGAGGCCTCTCTCGGGGACCATGGCAGAGTCCGCCCCAGTCAGAAATAGTGACTGTGTGTGTGTGTGTGTACATGTTTGGCACCCCCCATCCCGCCATCCCCCCCTCCGGAGGCTGCTGCTGCTGCTCCAGGGGAGGGAGGGGAGAGGTGGGGATGGGGGGATTGGGGGGGATGGATCGGGTTTCAGGCCGGTCCGGGCGACATGTGGCCCGGAAACCCTACCCTGGCGGGGGGCCAACCATCCCTCCCAACCGCCCCTCCGCCTCCCTGGCTTGCTTGCTTGCTTGCTTGCTTGCAGGAGCCCTGGGTATATGGAAAGGGGGAGTGGGGGAGAGTGGGGAAGGGAGGGAGGGTTATACCATTTCCCAGGCCTGGGATCCTATTTCCAACTCGAGCCGCAGCCTGAGCTGGAACAGATCCATCCATCCATCCCCCCGCACAACCAAACCCCAACTCCCAGCATGGCCCCCTCCTCCACCCACGCTCAAATGGGGTGGGACAGCATTACGGGAATAATAATAATAATAATAATAATAATAATAATAATAATAATAATAATAATAATAATGTACAGCAGTATACCGTGTCCCACCAACATTTTTGAACCCCCCCGTCTACCAGTCGAACAGGTGCGCAACGCAAGGGGACACAATCATCGCACTTGTCGCACTTGATGTTGTCATGATTGGTGTAGAAATGGAGGATATTGGTCACGGTCCATCTGCGGGGCCCTGAGCACTGCGACATCACCATGCTGCCACGCACCACCGGCCCTGTATACACCTTTGGACGGCGGTAATAATTTAATAATCTGCAGCGGGAAATGCCGAGCTATGGGGCGCATGACTCATCATCATCATCATCATCACGGCCTCAATGGTCCGTTCCGCCAGTTCCGGAACACCCTGTGTACACGTGTCAACCGCCTACCTCCATCAGGAGCAGCTGATGATGGACATGCAAAAGTCTGCTCTTCGGGACAGTGCGCCACTGACCCACTGTCCATTCCTCAATAAGGGCTGCCTGGCCACTGATGCTCCTCGGAACAAGACGAGGGTCATTCCTCATGATGGCCGTATGAAACCTGTATGAAACTGCTGTTGCTGTCCATTTGGGCTTGGTTGCCATTGGAGGAGGTGTCATAATTATGTCATATCCTGGCATTTTGAGATGTGATGCCATTCTATCGGGCCTCGGGCAATGGAATGGGGAATGATCTGCGAGTCGAGCGACCCATCATGCATCTCGCACAAGATATAAGGGGTTGGGGGACCTACAATGACCCGCCGAGTGACCCATAATATGTCACGTGCACAATGGCCAGCAGCTAGACCGAAAACCTAGCTGTCGTCGCAGCCCATTCCGCGATGAAAGAGAAGACGCCAAATTCAACCAATGCTCGCCCCATACCTTATTCAAATGTGGTCGCAAATGACGGACCGAATTACGAAAAGCGCTCGCTTTTTGCATTTATACCGTCAGCACGTATAAAGGCGCAGGATATTACTCGCAGGGTGCCCCCAGGTGGAGCAATATATTATTCAAAAGGAGGGAGCCTGCCGAGGTGAAATATTATACTTATGCCTGCCATCCCGCCAAACAAATCAGAAAAGAATCTGTTGTAACGACGAGCAACAATAAAAATAATCTCGCGATTGTTATTGGTCATCTCCGCCGCCGCTTGGACTCATTTCAACTGCGGGTTGCTGGATGGAACAATCCGTCTCAGCGCCCTAACCCACCCCACCCCACCCCTCTCTGGAGTATGTACAGCCTATACTCAACTGTATAGACTACTGACTACTGTACCAGTATATATGCATGCATGCTGGACTTGGGCCAATGCGCACGTGATTGGAGCTGTACACAGCAATGATTATTGCCCACTGTCGTCTGCCTCCTTTTAGGCCGCGTAATTATTGCGAGGTGTATAGGCCTATATATTATTTATCAGCTTCTCTCATCATTGTTACACGGTCAGTTTAGGTAGAATATACTATACATGCAGGTGTGGAATGGAGAGTTGCAGACACTGTGGTTGTTTTATGATGCATATGTGCAGTATGCTGTATAGCGGAATCGGCGGGCTCTATGTAGCCGTGCCTGCCATTGATGCTGGCTGACAGTGGTGCCGAGTGAGACCAAGTCGGTGTCGAGTGACGAGATTGGCCTGGTGCAGTCACCATAATATTATGTACCACATGACACACGCGCCTGTGTGTCTATGATAATATCATCCCTCATCCACCCAAGTGCAGGCTGCAGTTGTGCATTCCCAAGTTCTCGCGAAACTGATGGCCGTTGAGAAGTGGTCAGTGGCGGTGTTTGGGGCCCGCTGCATCCTGATCAGACATATACTGTAGAGTATATAAGTATTGGCTATACCTGCACAAGACAGCGAGGAAATAATCTGATGAACCGTGCACACTGCACAGTTGCAGCACGATGCCATCACCATGCCGCCAATTTTGCGAAGGTATATAGGTAGGATTGAAGGGGGCCGAGAGGTGATGGGTATATATGTTGTGCTCTTGTATATACACTTAATGAGTGAGTGGGTCGTTTACTTTCCTGTTGAATATAAGGTATAGGAGGTCATCCCCATCAGACTTCCCTCCCTCAGGGTCTCCCTGCTGCTGTACGACAGGAGTATCTAGACTGCCATAGTATAACGGTGACTATAGTCCATGTGCACTAGAGCAGTCTCCCTCCCACTCCCATCACATCCCAACAAGCAAGCAAACTTCACCCTGGGCCCCTTTCCCCCCCTTTTGCGGGCGGATCGGGTTACATTCAGGTCCCCCNTCGGGTTACATTCAGGGCCCCCCTCCCATCAGGCCCTCTCCTTCCACCCTCTCTCCCTCTCTCCCTCTCTCTCTCTCTCTCTTCCCCATCCACCCACCCACCCATGGAGCAAGGCATGCAGGCAGCTTTAGAGCATGCAGTGGAGTAGCAGAGGTGGTGCATTGCGTGATGGGTGACGTCACTATATATCGCCAAATTCTTTCTCCCTCAGCCTGGGCGCCCCTCAGATCTTGCCAGAAATGCTGGCCGGATGAAGGAGACCCACCACCACCACCACCACCACCACAACCACTCCCTGCAGCTCTGCACCGCACCTCCATCATAAAGGATTCCCCAACATACTCCCCCATGGACGCTGAGACTCTGCTATGCCTTCACTCTCTAGTTGTTTATTTACAGAGAGAGGATGAAGAGGAGGACCCGTATAGCACCGGACAGCGCCGGTTAAATGGGGCATCTCCGACTCGCACTGCCATCTCCCTGGAGCCTTCCCTCCCTCCCCCACCCATCACCTGAGTGTGACTGTTGCACGAGCTGCACGGCGGGACTCCGAATAAGAGTAACGCACTATAGCCTATGCATCCGGCAAGCACTTTACGCACGCAATCATTGTGGCGCAACCTGTACAATAAGATTCGTAACAATAATATTAGGCCTCATTATAAAGCCATCCATCCAAGCTGCAATGAATTTCGCGATTTGGGCCTGGCTCGTAAGTTATATAGTTGCTGCAATAATAATTAATTATCGCCTTACATTCTACTTCAATGCCTGAAACCATTATCGCAGGCCAACCATAGAGCCATCAGAGCCTGCTCTGCTGGATTTCCTGTCAATCAAGGAACCCAGCCCAGCAGGATAGTGGTCTGCATCATAAGGTGCAGAGGACATAATATGTATCTTATCGCAATATTTTTAGGCAGGTTTATAATAATAATAATAATAATAATAATAATAATAATAATAATAATAATAATAATAATAATAAATCCGGGTAGTGCTTGGACCCCTCTTGGGGTATTGCACGGACCTTTATTTACTAACTTGTATACAACGTACACAATTGGAACCTTTGACGAAGCGCCCGGGCCCACGGGCAGGATGACAGGTGGAGGGGATGTGCAAGGTGCAGTGCATTGTCATTATGTGGCCATTTTTAGTGAACTCCCCCGGGTGGTTAAGTCAGTTGGAAATACCACCCGAGACGAAGCCAGAGGTGACCCTGAACTCTGCACGAGATGAAAGGGACGTGTCCCCGGGCTGGGATCGAACCCGCGTGCGTTACCGCGGCGCCACTCCGCCTCCCTTATTATTATTATTATTATTATTATTATTATTATTATTATTATTATTATTATTATTATTATTATTATGTATACTTTTCGAGGGTATAGTGCAGAGCATAGGTCTATACAGTATACTGTATACGCGAGATTTCCACTCGTGCACAATGGGGCTCAGCCAGTCAGGACACAGGCGGACATGTGTACAATACGTATCGTATACTCACACATTCCAAATTGATTTGCGGTATAATCCCGCCGACACACTTGTTATAGTCCCAGTCCTATATGGCGTGCCCAAAGCTGCGGCTTATGACTTTTGCACAGCACTACGAGTCGTCGTCTCTATTATACCGTGCTGTGTGACTGTCCAATGGTCCTCCCGTCACCCGACTGGTCCTCCGCCGACGTGTGATTGATTATACGTGTTACGTGATGAGGACACGGCATCCACTGTATACGAGAGAAGACTCGGGTGATGGGGGTACGTACGTGTGTGATGTGTGTGTAAGGACGAATGAGTCGAGGCCTTTGGCAGCCTAATCATCGGGATGATGATGGTGGTGGCGGTGATAATGGTGTTGGTGGGGCGGTGCCCCGGCTAGGCTGTTTCATATCATTCTAGGAGGGATAGAGGAGGAGGAGGAGCAGCACGGTGGGGTGGGGGAGAGAGAGAGATTTTGCGCAGGTTTTGTGCCATGGTGTGGGACCGTCTGTCTGTCCGTGTGTGTGAGGAGAGAGAGAGAGAGAGGGGGGTGCAGCGCATGTTGAATGGTGGGATGAGCGGTATAGGGCGTGGTCCAGGGTGGAGTCTGGCGGTGTGGATGGAGGGGCGATGAGGCGGGGACTGTAGAGAGGGGGCCAAAGAGGGGGCGTGTCCATCCCCCCTCCCGCGGCGCCTACGCAACAACCTACGTTCTCTGCGGCAGGGGCTGGCTGGTTGCTCGCTGCCTGCCTCAGTGCTGGTGCTTGTGTTCTTCCTCCTTGGGTGGCCCCCGCCAGTCTTCTCTGGGAAGAGTAGTACAAGTTAGGAACAGGTCAGTTCCTAGGTGCTGCTGCTGGAAAGACCAGGCCCGGGGCGGGCGGTGTACATGTATAGGGCCTAGGGCACAGTGAGTGTGATCTAGTTCAGTGTGTAACAGTGAATGTGGGGGAAGCCGGCCCCACCACCAATCTTTGCATCCAATATTGGAGGATCACCGAAGCTGATTGATTGCTTCTGCTGCGTGCGTGCTGGAGAGGTGCCTCGTGGTCGCCGCAACTCACCAGGATTATTGTTATTACCCACCGCGACAATCATCGGCATTGTTTTGGAGTCTGGTGAGTACAGCAGTTGGACCGGAGCCCCCACCACTCCTCTCGATGACCCACCCTGACTTTTCCGGCGCTGTTGTGGCGATAATCAAGTTGCTTCAGCGGAGTTGGGTATATCCTCGAAGGGCATATAATACAGCCACTCGATTGGGGGTCTCTCTTTCTCTCTCAAGCACTGGCTGTTTGGGGTGAAGAGGGGCTTGGGGAGGGAGGGAGGGAGGGAGGGCTGGAAATGTCATCGGATTGTCACGCCTCGTTAGGGTCTGATTGTGTGGGGGCAATGGGGGTGTCATGCCCTCTCCTTCCATCCCCCACCCCTCCCTCCCTCCCTCCTTCCTTCCTTCCTTCCCCAGCACCTTGGCCCGTTAAAACACCCCCCGCCGGGCCAAGGAAGGGAGGCCCTCGCCAGTGCTGCTGGATACACATGTAGGCTAGCACTGCGCATTGCCCGGTGAAAAAATTTGCTCCCCAAAAAATCGAGGTAGGCGAGGGACTCGGGCTTCCGCGGGGTTGTGCATGGTGGGGGGGGGGGGGGGGGGGGGGGGGGAGAGGAAGGACATGGTCCCAATGCACCATTTTNTTCCGCGGGGTTGTGCATGGTGGGGGGCAAGGGGAGGAGGGAAAGGGGAGGAAGGACATGGTCCCAATGCACCATTTTGGGGGATTTGAGGCAGAGGACGAAGCGCGGGAGAAAAAAAGATTAGGATATTATATGAGGAGATGAGTCCATCATTCTGTCCTGACTGATGCGGCCCCCATCGTGCAGTCAATCTGCCATCGAGTGTGCACATAGCATGCTGTGTGAGATGGCTGTGGTGCCCTCCATCACCCTCGATGCGACCGGCACCAGCAGGGGCTAGGTTGTACGCGTACAATAAGATTTACCTGCACATGCTTCGGAGTGATAAAGGAATTTGTGTCCCGTGGACTCGCACAGAGGGAGACGATGAGGTGTAGTACACCTATAGGGAGTGAGGGAGACGAGGCAACGGCGAGAGAGCGGCATAGTTGGCATCGGGTTCCTCTTCTCACATCGCTTCGGAGCGAGGTCTATTTCGGATCATTCTATCCTGGGACACATATTCACTGTACACACACACGCTTTCTCGCTCTTTTTTTCTCCGGGAAAAATGTTTTGGCAGAGACAGCACGTATATAAGACAAAATCGAGGGCCGGAAGGATTCCTGTCGCGTTTACACGTGACAATCTGCGACCTTTGCTATTCCATTCGGTATACATATACATGCGCACCTAATGTAACAAAACATATCCCTTTACACGATGCGACCTCGTACGCACTGGTTCAGTACGTGCGGTACGCAATTATTTTCAGTTGGGGATGCTGTTGCAAATCCCTGCAAGGCGTTGCTTGCATGGTGCTCATGCAGCAACAAGCCCCGCGTATACCGCTTTTACCTGCCTGCTGTTTACCATTTCACGATGAATATAATATATGCGCTTTGCAAAATATTAACAAGCCTATAATATTATATTCGCTCATCAGCAGGATCATATAATTATGATGGGCAATGCTTTGCGTATATATACTGATATAGCCGTCTGATGCAACGCGTATACTCTTGGGCTGTTTAACATTTACAGTTGAGCTGCTGCATTTTGTGTTAGGAGAGTGTCGCACTAACTTGCCAATTATTTTAGCCAAATTGATCAAGTGTGCTGGAAACTTGTCGACAATCCCTTCAGTATAATATGGTGCAATCGCACCTTCCAGATCAATCTGCAGTAATGGAAGTGGGGAAAGGGGGTGTTTAAAAGTATCAAAATGGGCTTCCGATATTGATCTTATTGACAATGGTGCATATGCGCATGTTACCTGCTGCACAATAATGTGGACGACGAATGTGGAGCCATCATCAGCATATTATACTGACCCAACGTTGATTATATATATACATATGGACACTACAGAGTTCTTGTAGGTATTTATCTCAACAGTAAACTATATAATTATTGCACGGCGTATATAGTTTTGCAGAAACATCATCTTATATATATATGCTGTGACTAAAAGAAGTAATCGTTGCAACCTCGCACTTGGAAAAATGATGTGTTTGGGTCTGGCCAAGAAGTGTTACAAGTCGTCAGTCACTCGCGAGCTTATCGGAATCAAGTGCGGCCCTTCACTCTTATCACTCGCGCGTAATTATAACAATTGACGGGGTCCGCATAACCCTCGAGTGATGGGCCTCCTGTGCTGCTGGCCTCTTTTTGAGTTCTTCTTCTTTCTCTCGGCCCCATGCACATACGTAGCCTATGATATTATACTCTTTTGGGCTGAGCACTCCAAAGATTGCGGGACTCTGCGGATCGCATTTGGCCGTTGCCGCCGCGTGGTGCAATAGACACTGCTGCGTGCTGCTTGCCAGAAGTCTCTTCGCACAGGGAGTGCTTGAGGACCGCTGGTTGTGCTGGCGGAAGAAAAAGACATTCGCCGTATAGTAGTGTAACCCGCTAGGCCAATAGACTTCCGCTATGCATGGCCTGTATAGTCTTATGGTTTTAGGGACATGCAGCTCGTGCAATTAATTGACGAACCGGCTCGATTAATTTATTATTCCTGGGGTAGTGTCTGCTGATGGATTGCGATGGGAGCAGCAGGCATCGGCAGCAGTATTTTGTGTAGTATACAGTAGGCCATTCAGGCCATACCAGAGATTCTAAAAAGCTGCCCGCAAAAATTTCTTATTTGTAGCTATTCGGCTATAATTTGAACCTAAAAGTTTGTAGCCGAATCAGAAAAGTTGCATACAGCCAAAACCTATTTAAATGGACCCGATGATCTGGCACCACTTTCGCCGGTCTCAGGGCGCAGCCATCTTTGGAGATTCCATTCAGTTTCCTTATACTCGCCGCTATAGAGGGATACAGGATTTTTGCGATGACGTCATATCTTAAATAGAATGTTACTTGAAATCACGGCCAGCATAGAAGATAAGGTCTGGACACTCCCACCCATCCCCTGCCGACGCGTTTTGCAGAAGGTGCTCACCTGAGAGCGCCATGAGACATCTTAGTCTCCGGATGAGTGGCGACCCTACCGGACTCTATAGGCTGAACTTTATAGGTACAAAAGGGAAGGGCTACATGCGGGCCCAAAATGGCCGCCCCCAATGTAGCGCTTCCCTTTTGTACCTATATAAAGTTCAGCCTATAGTCCGGTAGGGTCGCCACTTATCCGGAGACTGAGATGTCTCATGGCGCTCTCAGGTGAGCACCCCCTGCAAAATGCCTCGGCCAGCTGATAACACCAGAATGTAGTATAAGTGTCCGGGGGCTGCTTGAACGCTTGTGGTGCGTTTTCTATACCGCAACTAACCACACATTTGGACTCTTATTAGAGTCTTTCTTGATCCTAATAACGTGCAAAATATCGGAGCCCGTACATTCCTTTCATTGTTATATATGTTTTTATATTTAGTTTTACTTATTTGGGGGCTTTTCGGCGAATTTCCCGGCAGTTTCTCTAGCCGAATCTGGGTTATCGTCGCCTAAGGCGAGCGACAGCTTAATCCCTGCTGGTATATATATAGTAGTAGACCTATGGTGTATTAAACTATGTAGTATATGTGGTGGGTGAAACATTTGCACGGCTTGTGTGATGCCGACTGATGATGATGATTCCTTTTACGATTCCCCTCAGGCTGATGGGCCCTTGTATATTGTTGCCCCGCGCGGGCCGGACACTGCCCAACCATGCACACAATTTTGCAGTATGTAGACCTATACATCACTCTATACGTCTATCAGTAGTACCTCAGTATATCTCGATCATATCGTACGTATATAGGCTACACATGATCTTGACCGCATTGTCACCATCTGACCATCACTCTATGTGTATACGTTCATGTGCGTATAATATTGCGAATATAACGGTCCAGAATCTGGCCAGCACTGCGCCACATTGATGCCATATTAAGCCTTTTTTGATTGATATTGTGAAACCGATACCACTTTGAAATCGGGTCGCGTAATTTATCCCCATCAGCCTCACTTGTTATAGCTCTGTCGATGCCATGTACTATACATGTACATGTACTGCAGACAATACCTGCCTGTGCACATAATTGCGTTTGGCTGTATATTTCGGGCTTTTCGCAATTGCTCGAACGAGGGTGCCGGATAGGAGGGAATCGCGGCGCTTGAATTAACTTGGCCTGCTTCATGATTCTCACGAACCGCAAATGAAGAGAAATGCGAGTGAATGCGGGGATATATGCGCAGGGCAGCCGCATTGTATGTGTTATATATAGTAATGCTCCACATCATGGTGCAAATGCGCCGAACAATCATGTGTGATGCTCGTAAAATTAATGCCGCGTATAATATGCACTCATGCAGCAGGAAAAAGGAGGCGTATATATTATTTCTCCGTATATTAAAGGACCACTTTGGGTTCTCGGCAGGCAACTCCAAGGGTCTAATCAGGGAGGTAGTAAACAATGACTCGAGCAGTGTGTAGCAAGTGCGAAACTGATTCGCAAACTGTATATATAGATGCCGACACCCAGATTTATATAGGAACGTGATTCCTGGGAGGTTTCCTGCGGTGTATTTACGGGCTAATTTTTCCTTGTAATGCCGATAGGCCATAAATGCGCCGTATATGCTTGTAATGCGAGGGAAGGGCCAGCAGCATCATTCCTGCATGCTCAGCATGCATCAGGGTCCATGACCATCATGCACTGGACTTGTTGCCTTTAACCAGCATGAATGTGCATGGCTCAACTGCAGCATGATGATTCTATCAGTGATCGCTCGTGAGTCGCATGATGCTGTGCCAGCTAACACCATCAAGCACTCGCTACAAAAAATATATGTTGGGAAATCAGTAGAATGCACACGCTAATAATAAATATAACTGACGCAGGCGACACGCTGTCTGGCATGCAGTCATCAGTATAGGCTATAGTTTTCGTTGTCGGTGAGTGGAACTATGGGGTCACTGGATTTCCTCGCTTATACAGGGTGAATCCGATCTCCACCGACAGCCATGTACCAATGGCATAATGGCCACCAGGGGATCAATTAATGCAGAGGAGTCATCGTGTCTAGGCCTCCTCATTACGGAGATAATTGCCTTCAAACACGTAGTACAAAGTATCCTGGGAGGTATGGAAACCTTCAGCCCCGACATCGCATCACTCGTGAAAATAGCAGCTTTTCCATTTAGCTATACTAGCATGTCGCATGTGTACTGCATGTCGCATGTGATCTGTGACAATGTGACAATCTGTGACAATCACTCTCAGGCCCAATTGCTAAATCGCAAATGATCAATTATCTCAGTAATGAGGCTGCCCAGACATAATGACTCCTCTACATGAATTGATCCCCTGGTGCCCATTATGCCATTGGTACGTGGCTGTCGGTGGAGATCGGATTCACCCTGTAGTATATAGGCCTGCATATGCATAATTTGCGCCAAGTATACTTTGTGCGATGTCTTCCCATCATTTCCCTTCGACACTTTTCCGTATATCGGGAGTGCTGGATATGCTCGACACCCTGTATAAATAGCAATGTGGCATGCATTATATACGTAGGTTTCTCCAGAGGCTGCTGATGCCCGATAAGACATCTGATGTTGCCATGTTGGTCGAGCTGGGATTATATCTCAGGTGATGCCGATAATGTGATTATGACGGCAGGCTGCTGCTTCAAGTGGGGTCCGCAGTCTGCGGGATGTGCTGCGAAAAGGCACCAGCATAAATTATTATACAGTATATATAGATATGATTAAGCATCAGAGTATAGGATACGAATTGGAGCACGTGAATGTGGCTAATGATGATAATAAGAATAAGAATAATTTCTTGCGTCCCTGACACTCAGCAAGCCTGCGGTTGTACATAACTCTTGAAAAAATGTATCTTGGATCTGGAATTTATGTCTTGCGGCCAGATTTAGCTTGCGCATAGAGTGGCTCGCCAATAACGTGCTTCATATCAGGGGTGACCAGCATGATGCCGGTATCAGTAGCCTACAGCTGGAAAATCCAGCTGACTATGGTCAGCTGGTACATTATTTGGTGGATAATAAAATTATCGAGATTCGCTCGAACATTATTATAATATGTTTTAATCTGACCCGCTATTGAATGCATAATTATGCAAATGTTGCGGAGGGAAGGCGAATCGCAGGTTATAGTGTAGCAATGATGTTTAAATCCAGTTCACAAGAGTTGGGGAAGGTCGCTATATTTAGCAAAAGTTGCTGAGGTGATGTGCATCAGTAGCACAGCAGAGACCTGCTGGCGAATGGCCATTGACTGCTGATGGAGGAGAACATCAGGGGGCCATGTCCCTTCCATTCACGAGGGAATCATAGGCTTATACTCGTCTTCTTCTTTTCGCCGGAGGCAAAATGTCATTTACAGTATGTGATGGACATGCTTTGTATGCCCCAGCACTCTTACACAGCAGCATGATGCCGGTATATTAGTCACCAGATTTCACCAGATTTCCCGTCACTCCTTTCTGTGTGCGAAAAAAATACTATCCGATTGTTGAGACAAACCTTGATATAGATCTACGATGGGT
>KZ540096.1:360-11603 GCA_000934665.2 Catajapyx aquilonaris | reverse complement strand
AATGAATTCAATCGACAAACTTGTAGGGGTAATAGAGGGGACCAAGAGAAGTATTTTTGACATAAGAACCCGTGTCCGGAAACGCAATCTAGAGGGGGTTCATAGACGAGGAACGGGTGCGCTCAGACGCTCCACTCGGGAGGCGCTAGGCGAGCGGACTGATTTGTTGATAGATGGCGCTCGGATAGTAAACAAAGGTGAGATGCGCCTTAACCTGGCAACAACAGAGCCATCTAGCAACTAAAGTACGCCTCCTAGGAGACGCGTGGAGAGTAAACAACGGTTCTGTTGTTGCCATGTTATGGCGTATCACGTCGTTGTTTTCTTACGACGACGCGATATTCCATAACCTGGCAACAACTGCGCGTCCTCTATCAACAAAACAGTCCGCTCGCCTAGCGCCTCCCTCCTGACGCGTCTGAGCACACCCGTTCCTTGTCTATGAACCCCCTCTAGATGGCGTTTCCGGACACGGGTTCCTATGTCAAAAATACTTGTCTTGGTCCCCTCTATTACCCCTACAAGTTTGTAGATTGAATTCATTTACACCCTGTATATGATATATTTAATAGATTGGTGTACTAATCTCCGTCTGTCATATTCAGATGACATTCCTCCCTCGAAGCGGCTCATTTTACCTCGTGGAGGACGATGACGCTGAGCCGGAGGAAGAGGTGCAGGTGGTGCAGTGTGATCGCCTCATTAGTCGCATTTACCATGTGGAGGACGAAGATAATGAGCTGGAGGACAGAGGTGCAGTTGATGCAGTGTGAGACATCCGTGGTCACGACCAGGAGCGGCAGAGTTGTTCGATCAAGACAGCTATTAAATTTGTAAACCATGGAGATGGAACTTGAGTGCCTGAGAAACCCTCCCCATTCCAAGCAAGTGGTTATTTTAAAGACCCTGACAGACAGTTTCATAAAGGGTATTTCAATATTGTTTTTGGTATTCCAGCTAGTTAAATAAATTGTGTTCCTAAAAGAAAAAAAGAAATTATGTTTTCCCCACACACACACACATTAATAAAGCAACATTGCTAAGTTGGGAGGATTTTAATGCCATGAAACCTCCACAACTTCGGCAATTTCACATTTTTAAAATGATCATTTAACCAGGGCGACTTATCAGAGTGAATGATACACGAGCATGTAGGTGTCCCTATAAGGGATGGTGGGCAGATGTGGGTTAATAACATTGTTTCATATTTAACCTTGAATTATACATTACATGATAATGTAATAATGATTACTTCCACTCAAGTGTATCTCGATCTAGATAGTAACTAAATATTAATTGAATTAATGATTTTGTAGGATCTATCCATGGTTGCCACATCTGAACTTGGAGCAGCCGATGAAATACCAAGCACATCTTGGGTGCACGCAATTCTAAACCAATATCACGAGCAAGTACTCCAAAGTACATCAGCATTCACGATGCGTGCATCAAAATCACATTCATCAACAGAGGTATAGTAACTGAAAGTAGGCATAGCCAGCAGGGCCTACCATGGCATTTTATTTCAGCTACATGCAAGTCCCTGTCGGGAGATGTACGAGTATAAGCATTTCTGTCTCCAGAGGTCTCAACTAATGGGAGCCTGGAAGTCGTGGTGCAATATCTGTATTTAGAGTAAAGTCAAAACACAAAACAAGTCATTTCAGTGTGACATTGTGACTTCTTCACGTTGCTGTTCGTGTCATAATATTCTATTTCGCAACAATTCGACATTGATGCTGTCCTTGACTCACACTCATAGGGGCAAAAAATCTTGGCCAAGCTGGGTGCTTAAGCAGTTTTATCTTGCAATGAGAGGAAGCTCTTTGTTCGCATACTGTGTGGCTGATTTTTTTTTTTTTTAAAGTGGGTGACCTACATACAATTATTTTGATTGACATAAATCTGAGCACTTGTTAAGGCCAAAATAATTAACGCTAAGCATATTTGATATTGACGATTAATTTACACCGAAATTGACACGTGCTATTTCTTACTTGCGAGTAGATTAATGTTACTGTATTTTACATTGCAGATCACAGTAGGGGGCTGCATTAAGAATTTGTGGCAGAATTTAAAGAAGAGGAAGGTAACCGATTCGCAATTTATCAAGGATCTGGCCTTAGCAACATGGGGGAGAAAGACCCTATTAGAGAGGAGTGTCAGGGGGATTGCTTACCCATCAAAGCCCGCCGCCATTGCAAAGCCACCCCTGACACCCGAAAAAGTGGCAGTCATAAGGGGTAAGTGATGTGGCATTTTAGCCAGCTAATTGATTCCACCTGTTATTATAGGCATTATTTACATCTTTTTTTCTAAATATTTAGAAGCACTGAAGAGGAAAGTAGTCAAAGAAGAGGTGGATGCTGCCAAGCAGGAAAACAGGTGCAAGCAAGCGAAGGTGAACAGAATGTTGAGTGAAAAAATTAGTGACTGCCAAGGGCGTCGGGCAAAATTTGATGCCTCCATTTCGAAAGATAAGTAAATGAGTCATAAGTCATGTATTTAAATCTTAAAAATAAAGATTATAAAATGGAAAATTTCATTGTTGTGTTTATTGTTGTAATGATGATTTAGGGGATGACTGTCTTCATCCAGGAAGGAATATTCTGCTGCAATGCCTTGAGAAATTTTCAGTGATTTGTCATACACTTCAGATTGGCCACAGGCGTTGCAGTTTCCTCATGAACCATCCATCCATCCAGTACAAACTTTGGCCCCAAAGCCTTCACATTTAGAAATGGAACCAAACATCACGCGAGGACAAAAAGTTTTGTTCTCCGCGGGTGTTTCTGTATTATATTAGAAAACCAGAAACAGTACAAAAGACTGTTAGGCACTTGCAGCGGCAACGGTGCACTGCATTCCTTGTGCCACCAGGATTCAAGTGCTCATGAGAACAACCGAAAATCGGCGCTGGAGTCCCATCAACTTCCAGTGTCATGTGAAGATCAAACACTTTCCGAAACCTCGGAAGACGTATTCGGATGACGCTACAGCAGGATGCAAGTGGCTGATGACAACAACACCACCACCATCGTGATGGCAGCTGACGACAAGAGGGGGAGGACATTACAATATCAATGCCCGCCGGAGGGACGTGCTAAGAAGAGAAGGACGCAATAAGGACCAAAGTGGCGATCATCAATCATACTTGTGGTAGCGCTGCCGGTGCAGAGGTTATGGTCCCGGCCACCCACCTCCAGAGTCCAGAGTTCCGTGTCTAAAACCGCCAAAATTCCCCTCATTACTTCATGTGCATGCGTGTGTATGCAAGTGTGCTTAATAATAATTGCGACGTAAACGCAAGTTGAAAAGAGAAAGATTCCAAATCCTGTCTTGGACCTAATACTTCCAACCAAGGAAGCCAAGAAAGCCAAAATGGAAAAGTCGAAAGAAGAAGCAAGGAAGAGACGACATGCAGCTCCACTAGCCATAGAGGAGCCTGACCTGGACGTCCTAGAGTTGATGAGAGAGTTTGACACCGCTTGGCTGGACAAAGAGATGGAGGAAGAGGAACACATGATAGACTTAATACGAAATGATGCTTTTTTTCCGGAGCGACCAGTGTCCCCACTTCCTCCCACCCCACCCCGACGCAGCATTTTTTCACCCTCGTCCTCCCCAGTTTCCCCCTAAGTGAACAAAATAGGAAAAGACAGATGCAGAGGGCGTGTTGACTAACCCGAATGGCATTCTAGTAAACTGGAACAGTAAACTGGAACTGCGGACTCAGGCCTGCTTGCTAAAACACCTGTAAGGCCATGCTATCTTGCCAAAGACCTAGTCTGCTTCCAAGTGTTCCCACCTTCCCCGACTTACCATGGGCGGGAACCCGAACTTGGGCAATCGTAGTAGCGCCAGGGTCACTCACGGTCCAACACGTTGCGTTACATAAATTTGGTTAACAGATTAGCCCCATAACATTCCTTGTTATGAGCGAAACTCGAGCTGGGAAAAAATACACCGTGGACACTTCCATAGGTGTTTGTTCCTAACATTAAAAGAACAGAAACTAACAGACTGCAGCCTTAGAGAAAATAAGCAATGCCTTGGAGGGGAATCGCCACTGCTATGAACAATGCAAGTGCGTAATAAATAACAAATAAATGATGGCAATATTATAATCTTGTATTTCTTATTGTATTCCTCTTTCCTTCCTTCCTTTTGTTTTTGTAACTATTTGCACAACTGTATTATTAATCCCTGGCTGACAGCAACAGTAGCTGCATCCCGTTTGTCATAATAATCTGGGAGAGAAGGCACGCTGCATACACCAGTTGTTAGTGGAACATTAGCCTTGTTACTCAGCATGGTCACATCTGGCCTGCGCACTCCACCCCTACCTCACGTACTAATCATTTAATGTGTGATACTACCAACAAAGCCACAATCGGTGACAGCGAAAAAGATCCTGGCAGAGCGTCCTTTGCACCCTGATCTGGTGCTAGCTTAAGGTAACAATAGTCATGGATGTCACCATACTATATGAGAACTAGAAGCCAGGCATGAAGGAGGCAAAGAGACGGAAGAAGAGGATATCGTTTAAGGTGTCAAAAGCCGCTGCAGGAGGGAAACGGTGATAAAACCAAGACGATTTAATATAGTCTATGTAACATTTACATTATGATCCTGTTATAGACTGCTTCATGGCAAAATGGACTGAAATGCCAATTAACTGCTATTCTAATTTTCTCTACTCATTACAATTATGATAATATATTACGTGGGAAATTTCACAATTGTAAGTGATGGAGCACGCTACATGGGTGTGCGCTTCAAAGGACTGCAACTTTTGTTGCCTGAGAGTGCTGTCCATGTTCAGTGTTGGGCTCATAAAATTCACTTAATTGGAGTGGTCGCACAATGTGAGCTGGAGGGGTTGAATGCTGTGGTTGTGGGAGCGAAGCGCATGTTCTTGAATGCAAGAAAGAAGAAGCACATGTTCCAGTCGTACATTGAAACAACAAATTCTAGTGCCACACTGTTTCCAGCCCCTGTCAACACCAGGTGGAATTCATGGCTGACTTCAGTGGAGTGGTTAGCTCAACATCTCCCACTGATAGTGAAGTTTGCGAAGACTGATGAAGCCCAAGACACTGTCATCAACAGGGGTGTGCGAGCAGTGTTGGATCTATATGAAAGGAAGATGATGCAGGTGGTAACTGAAGCCAAATTTGTTGCCAGTGTGGGAGATGTCCTCAAGCCGCTTTTGGTCACGTTAGAAACGAGCAAGGAGCCGACTGCACCTGATTTGTATCCGAGACTGGAATTCCTTGAAAAAAAGTTGAAAGTGAATGCAGAAGGAATACTTCCAGACAATGTGAAAGAAGGCTCGCAGAAGATGGGTCCCATGGACAGAAAAAGATCCAAGGACAAATTAGTGCAAGTTGCAACTTCAGATGATCCATTCCACTCACACTGACGTCAAAAGCTTCAAACTTGCACTTGAGAGTCCTCCTCCTCTGGAATTTGACTTGGTCATCGATGCAGACAAGCGACCACAAGGGGAGCATCATGGTCGATTCAATCAACCTTCTTGCAACGAGATTGCTGTGATCATGAGTGGTCAGGAGCATGGTAAGAGGGATATTGTGTTGAAGCTTCGCGACAACAGTCTCCACAGAATATCGGAGACACACAGATCATATGACTCCCTGCAGTATCCACTTATCTGTGTGCATGAGGAGGATGGCTACCAGTTTCAAATATCAGTGCATGGTATCTCCACCTTGACGTGGTGGAATGACTAAGAGAGGTGCCGGTCTTTCAATGCTACCATTGATGAGCTGTCAAGGGCTTGTAATAAACTAAAACTAAAGTCATCACCAGGACCGGACCTAATTCCCAATGCCCTGTTAAAGTTGGACTCGGCAATGTTGCGTCAGACTTGACTAATAACGTTCAATGAGTGTATTAGTTCCAGCTGGGTTCCGCTTAGCTGGCAGCAATCCCCATATTCAAATCTGGTGTGCATGAGGATCCGGAAAACTACCGACCAATATCATTGGTAAATAACACGATTAAACTACGAACCTCGATACTAACCACGTGCTTAATAGCGTGGGCAGAAAAAAACGAGGTATTCTCAGAAACCCAGGCGGCTTTCCGGCCAGGGAGGGGATGTCGAGACCATCTATTTACTTCTAATGTCCTAGTTCAGCGATACATAGCTAAACCTAAGGGGAAACTCTTTGCAATTTTCGTTGACTTGTCCCGCGCTTTCGACTCTGTTCATGACCTTTTGTATACAAAACTTCAGAAATTGGATGTGAGTGCCCGGTCCATAATGTTGAAAGACTTTTATACAAAATACACGGTGATCGCAGATCCTAATACCTATTTGCGGTTGACACCCAAGTGGGCTTGCCCCAGGGGAAGCCACTAAGTCCGATCTTATGCAACCTCTTCTTATCTGACCTGGAACTGTATTGAGAAGGACACGGAGCACCGGGGGGCAAATTAGGACCAAATTCCTCCAATTTCCACAGCCTCTCTTATGCTGATGACATAATTGTGATGGCCAGCAATTCCCCTTTACCTGCATGTCAAGCTCCAGGCATTGCGATTTATTTTTTTAATTGCCATGTTTAACGATAACCTTAAAGACGACGAAAGCTACTTGCTTTGAAAGAGCCGGAAGTCGCCCGACGGTCAAGTTTTTTTTGGAACGGTGCCCAGATTCCTTTGACTACGTCGTATAATTATTACCTGGGGGGGTCCCTTTTTTACGTCAGGCAAATTTTCCACCGCATCATCACATATTTAAAAGAAGACTATCAGCCATCAATGGTTTATGGCCGGTATTTTTAAAATTAAAATTGTGGGACATAAAATTAGCAGTCAAAATGTTCAATGCCCAAATAGTACCAATTATTATGTATGGAGTTCAAGTGTGGGGCCCCACCCAAATCCAAGTAATTAACCAGGTTCCAAATTATTTTCTGCAAAAATTCTGGCAACTCCCAGGAAATACAGCAAACTACTTCCTCCACTTAGAAACAGGTGGTGCCCTCCCCCTGTCGCTCAGATTTTTCAGACTCCAAGTGAAATTCCTCATAAAAATTAGAAACCTCCCGGAAAGCCGACTGGTAAAAGGGGCCTTTATGTCGAGCCAGAGAGATGCTGAACTGAGACCCCCGCCATCAGATTGGGTAAGAGACACCCAAGGTTTTCTTTCCCAGGCGGGAGGAAGAGCGAGTGACCTATCGGACTTGGAACTCCTGGCGCTCCCTCAAAAATTCTCTGACCATCTACGATAATAAAAATGACCAACATAAATGTAGGAACAAAGAAGACCAGGTCCCAGTCCCCCAAGGCTACATGGACGGAAGGAGAAGTGTCTCTCCTGGTCCAGGCAAAAGAGTAAAATTGTGGCTGAAACAACATTGCCGCAGCCATAAATGCTCTGTCTCGCAACAGCAGCTGTGCAAATGCAGTCCAATGCGGATGAGGACAATTACAGGTATACTTAACCCAGTTATGCCTGGGGTCCCCTATACACGACACCTGCACAACATTCACACCAGTAAAGATGCAGACCATCATCGTGAAGGACACCGATGGACTGGGCACATCCGATTGTTCCGGTACGAAAAACAAGACACCTCACTACGGATATGCATGGATCCAGTGGCCCTCAACAGCACTATAAGAAAGGCCACTACACTGCTTGCTGGATTGCAAGGTAGTTTACAAGAGGATAGTCAAACAGCGAAGTTATACCTTTAAAAAGTACAGGCTTTTGACAGGGAAGCCCATCTTCTACTATCGCTGATCACTACATTTGGTTGAATAATCATAAAATCGGTGGCAGTCTGAAGCGTCTTCAGCTCTTGGGCAGTTCCCTTACATGAGAGCTTCGCCTCCCATTGTAGAACTCCATACAAAATGATACTCTGCTGTTTGCATACTATTACATCAAGGCTGTTTAAGTTTACTGCAGGAATGCCAAGTTGGTCTAGATACCAAGGAAGCGAGGGCTAACGTTAACCTCAAAGCTACAGGAACAAATAAAAGCAGAACAGAAGTACTGCCAGCATGTCATGGACACAAACTCACATAATATTCTTGTAACATTGTTGTGTATATAGCTGGGTTAATTTGCATACGACTCTTTGCTCCCAGAACTGAAAGCTCATGTTTCTCAGGACATTTTCAAAAGTACAGTATGTATGTCATTTTGTTGTGTAAATGTACTTTGAACTTGTATATAAAGGTAATGAATGCACCATGTTGCCACACAGAGAAATGCTGAATCAATCAAGAAAATTGTCAGGCAGCAGGTCACTAAGCGTTATTTCAAAATCGGTAAATCTAACTAATTATTGTAAATGTGCATGGGAGCTCAAGCGGTAGCTGCAATGCAGTGTGTTGCGGTGGTCAGGAATTTCTGCCACCCAACAACCTCCTCAGCGTTCCCTTCTGCAACCGCAGGATAAGTTTGAAGCCATTGCTTTAGGTTTATATTAATAGAAAGAAAAAAATTCACATTGTAACCGACAGCTGCTTCTGAAGGCAATAGTGCAGCTATAGGAGCTGCGAAGAGCTCGGCTAATGCTGCATACGGCAATGCACATATCAGAATACCTCCTGGGCAACGAAAGATACTTCTGCTTGTTGCACGAACACTGAAAGGTAGCAGGAGCGCACAGTCTCACTGATGAAGTACTTTGCCAGAACTGTAAATCCTCACTAAAAGAATGCATTTAAAGCACCGGCTATTGAATGATGGCTAATTCTGTATCGCCATTTGAGACGTTTTCACACGAAAAAGCCACCCAGAAAATAATATCCTGCAGACAACCAAAGTGTACAAGAACTTTTATGCAGGCAGGAAAAGCATACATGGCAGATCCAGAAGGATAAACAGCCGTCTCCGCAAGACATGCAAATTCCCAGTTAAACATGCCGCAATTGGACAATTTGTGGCGGAAGAATTAAGCTCACTAATATCCAGTGATCACCACCGTCCTGCCAAGCACGAAATACACATGGTGCTGATAGCAGGACAAGACAAGCAAGCTGCCCGAGAACAACAACAGGATCAGCTCTACCAAAATGTTTCCACTGACTGCCCTTACACCCTACTTCCAGAAGCAAGGCTGATATTACAAAACTGCAAAGAGAATGGCGAATCCTCAACCCAACGAAAACCTGGGACATTATTATGAACCACATCAGACAAATTATATTGAAGACACTGTGACGAATCCCGTGTTGATAATCACTGACGCATACCGATACAGGCTGAGAAGGACCTGTATAAAGTAATTGAGTCTAGCTGTATACTTTTAAATAAACGCCGTCTTTTGGAAAGCAGTGACCATTAAAATGCAAACGACGAACGGATATTAGTGTCATAATAGTTACTTAGCGCTTGTGCCACTATGTAAGTGCGATAAGGACAATATCATCATCAATGTGGAACCATTTTCACATGAATACAAAATCCTCCAAGTAGCAGGAGCAATTCGACTTTTGATTCCATGTTTGTGCGAAGTACGGTTTTCCGAACAAATTGTTTCGGAACCGCTTTCACCATACGTGGCTTCGTCAGCAGACTATTTTATATTTGTCCGTGTCATACCAGACCAGTCAAGTGCAACATTCGCGTTGCACCACCCTGGTTATTTTTGAAAATGCATATCCAACATTTACGAAACTTGTTGCAGACAATTATCAACTATTGGAAACCTGTTAACGAAGCTGCCCATGACAGTGCTGACAATGCAGCAGCTAATCTATGGCAATATCACAGCACATCATGAAACTGTACTATTGCTACCATGCAATAGCATTCCTCATCCCACAGAAAACATCATCTATCTTGCTGCTAGCACATTTCACTCTGAAAAATTTCACACAATGACCCACGTCTCTTTGAAGTTAATATTGTATACATGGCAGGATGGGTTGTTAAATCACTCGTGTCACATATTGCTTGTGTTGACTGGTAATGAAGGCTGCAATTATATCACCCACAAAAGATGGCATGATGAGGTATTTGGCCAGCTGTTTTGCTAAGTACCCTAACACAAGTCATTGGGCTGATGTCCCGAGATAGCTGTTGAAAACAACAGATGTGCAAATTGCAGAATTCGGACATGTTCCCATCATTATGTTGTTACACAGTGAAGTTCGTGGTGGGAGTCACACCAGGAGAGTCGATTGCTTTTGTAGTGTGTGGCATGTGGGGTCGTGTTTGTATGGCCCGCGCCTCCCCTAGGTTGGCTCCCCTGGAAAGTGGCAGTTAGTGGCCGTGTGGGGAGCCGCCTAGCGGGAGGCAAGGGAAAGAGGGGGAGAGCCAAGAAGAGACCAAGGGGACGGACGTGTATTTGCTGAGCTCGTGGAAGAATAAAAGAAAGGAGTTGCCCGAACTGTGAGTGTTTGCTTTGGGGCTTAAGCCCGCTCCACACTGGCTGAGTTTCTCCGATGGGGATTTTTCCGTACGAGAAACTCAGCCAGTGTGGGACACGTCTCCGATCCAGTTTGTGACGTCACCATGCGGATTTGAAAACTCAGCCGATTTTCTATTTTATCCAACGGAGAGCCCTGCTGCCCATTGGTTCCTCCCTCCGCGCATGCTCAGTATCGGCTCGATCGGCACACAACTGCTGTGGTTCCCACCGGGGACGGACCTCCGTGTTGTTCTCCGCCGCATCAAGCAAGATGGCGACCACGTGGTCGCGATTATCGGTTTTGGCCCTCCTGGAGCTCTACCAGCAGCACCCCTGCCTCTATGTGGTTAAGAGCCCTGACTACCACGACAGGGTCCAGCGGGCTGCCGCTCTGCAAGCCATTCAGGAGGGCTTGGGTGCGTCCAGGCCAGGGACTACGGCGGAAGACATTCGCAAGAAAATTGGGAACCTCAGAAAACAGTTTATGGATGAAAGGGCGAAGCAGAAGAGGCAGACAAGCGGAATGGGTGCGGAGGAAGTAGTAAAGCCGACGCTTTGGTGCTTCGAGGAGCTTTCCTTCCTTGAAGCCCACGTGAAGCAGCGGGACAGCCGCAGCAACATTGGCGGAATATTGCCAAATACAGAGGTAAGCGTCAATAATGGCTGTTCAGCGGCACCTATGTAAAAATGCGGTTTTGCCAAATGCGGCTACGTTAGGTCAGTTCAGTTTAAGTTATAATTGACATTATTTACCAATCATTTGTATCCCGAGTAATCAATAACGACCAGAATAAAAGTTGACGACCATGTGTTTGCAACTACACGCAAGCGCAGGAGGGGGGG
>JYFJ02011095.1:0-14649 GCA_000934665.2 Catajapyx aquilonaris | reverse complement strand
ATCGGGCCATCACCAAGGGCAGAGAGTTTGGGATAGGAGACGACGTCTGGGTCAAGAACCCAATGGAAAAAGGATGGACAGCAGGGAGTGTGCGGGATAGGACTGGGGAGTTATCCTATCGAGTCGACGTAGACGGTGTCAGTAGGCGTCGTCATGCAGACCATATCAGATGCCGGGTCTCAGCTGGAGGAAATGAACAAGCCGACACGGACGAGCTCGCAACAATCCCTCCAGACACCGGCCACCCTCCAGATCCCGTACCAGATGACAGCTCATCATGCCCCATGGACCCTTCCAGTGACCGTCCCAGCACCAGCCCATTGATGTCGATGGACAACAACTCTTCCCGAGACGACTCCAGTGTCGGAGGACGTCCACAGCGGCATCGTCGCCCTCCCAGACGTTGGGGTTTCGATGAGGGTTGCGGGGACTAGACTTGTTCTTGCATTTGTTTTGTTTTGTCTCAATTAGCTCTCGCTTGTAGGGGGGAAGTGTCATATATTTCTAACCCTGTTCTCCCCTGTGTACTGACCCATACACTCCCGCCTCCTGGCGGGAGCAGGAAATAAAAGGCAGTCTAGTGAAAGCCAGCGATGTGTGCAGACGTTGATTTGCTTGCTCCCTCCCCCTACGTTCCTGCCCGGATCTGTGACCACCCCGGATCACATATACGACAATCTCAAATAACTATTTACGACTATAGAAATTATTCAACACCAATCTCAATGGAATGGGGAACTCGGCTGTTATGACTCTGCTCTTGGGAGTAATTTCTACACAGTGCATGGGAGAAGCTCTGAGCTCATGCTCTTAAATTCAGTGAAAAACTAGCAATGTTAGTAACAGCAGATCTTCCAAATGGATATATTGCAGCCAACATCAGTAAAAATAACAATTTATTTTTATCTTCCTTATTGTTGCAATAGTAAAATATTGTCCTGGATATCCCAGCACTTAGCAGCATCTACATAGCATTTGCATTACCAATGGACCTCCCCAAGATCCCCGCTGAATCCCTTTTCATTCCAGGCCTCATCTCCTCCCTCCACATGTTAAGAAAATAATTCATATTTAAGAAAATAGCCACATACATTGAGCAATAGCTTTCACAGCCCCTTGAAGTAATTCTTCTAAGGTTGATGGTACTTCATCATTCTTCTGATTAGTTGCATATAATAATTGCTTCTCAGTTCATACACTGCACAGTGCCGCGGATTGCAAAAAAAAGCGGACAAAAATTGAAATACTCACTTGATTACCGTGAAAAAATTTTTACTAAGGTTTTCCATGTCGCTGAGTTCAAATCTAGTGTCAAAATTATAAAACTCAGCATGGCGGATTCAATATGGCGAATAGGTGTGCCATTTTTTCGGCTCTGCGTGAAAATATGCAGGAAGGGGATGAGAGTGAAAGTAATTTGTTAAAAAAATGAATTCATTTGTAACTCGGAGAACCGCATCCAGCACTGGGGCTTGCCTCTCACTTCGGGAAACTCCAAAATTGATTTAATTCTCGCAAGGTATGCAACAGGTTCAGCACATTCGTCATAGCACGATTCTCAAGGTTGTGATTCCGTGTATTTTAACGTATTTCATAATTAAATCAGCCTAACAGTTGGCCGGTAGTAATTTAATTTCGAGTTTTTGCGGTGATTCTCTTGGAAAATTGATTTTTTTTTCGACTTCTAGAAGTGGAAATTTGTTCCAAACATATTCATAGTGTACAGCATGAACCTGTAAGTATAGCTGTTATTATTTGTAAATGATATTTTCCGTATCTTCAGAGTAAGTGCAAGTTGAGCAGAAGCGCCTAGATCTATCTGCCTAGATCTGGGGCTCAAGGGGTTAATGATAAGGACCTGGCTGCGGGGGGTTCATGTAAGCATCAATATCTCGTAGGCTAGCGGTTATTAGCAACCAACCTCTCACCATTATTTTCCCAAGGGAAAGTACGTAATTCTGTCAAATTCTCTCAGGGGGGATTTGGGGGGATTTTTTTAAAACTCCAATTAATACCGTTCATACACAGTGACTTGAGCAACGACAAAAGAGTTCACATTCGACGTCATTGCGACGTCATTTGATGCCTCAAAATGTTCAGTATGGGTTTAAATTGTAGATCTAACCTTTCTTCGAAGCATCCATTATAACAACTTAGCCTCAGATCTCTTCCGTACGAGCAATGACCTCCACACTGCCACCTTCCCTCTGAGACTTGAGTGCAGGTGGGACTGATTTCGGCCGGTGATTCCCCATTTCGGGCAGTATGCCAAGTCATGGTGTCATCCACGGTTTATTTATAGCTCACTTTTATTGCTCCAAATGATCGGGAACACAATGCACTGTGTTTCCTGTTAATTGAAGCAATGTAAAAATGTGATTTTTGTCCGGCTTTTTTGCAATCCGCGGCACTGTGCACTGTGTCAAACCATTGGATATGACATGTTAATAGCAAGCCACGTCACAACAGATCTAACATGCCTGCAACCAAAGCTACAATATCCGGTACAGATTGTGAATCCTTTATCCAAAATGATTGGGGCCAGAAGTCATATTTAACATGTTTTTATATTTTGGAATATTTGAATCTATAAAATGGGCAAGCTTTAAGATGCGATAAATGCCTGAACATGATTCCCATGTACATTTCCTAGCAGAAGTTACACATTAATCCTTTAGGTACTTTTATATCAATTTTTAATACTTTTGTACATGTGTAGATTAGAGTACTGATGCTACTCATGTTATACTCTCATGGAATATTCCGTTTGTGAAGCTTCATGTCAGCATTCAAAAACTTGTTTGCAATTTCAGATAAAGGATTCTCAACCTGTATTGTGATATTAAAACAATCTTGAAGTAGATAGTACTTAAGAATTCGAACCTTTCTCTTGGTGTGTCCTTATACCCTCACACCGAAAAACACCTTGCATTTTAAATAATTTGGTGGGAAAAACTTCTCAATAAGAAATTATAGATTACTGACAATGAGTGAAATACTTCCAACATATACAGGGTGCATGTGAATTCATCAGCCAAAATGATGTCGATTGGAAATGGTGCTTATGGAAGAAGAATGACATGGGTCCAAAGGGCCACTGATGCTCCGTCTTGTTGGGGATGTCGACCACTGACTGTGACGTGTATCCTGACAAGTGTGGATACCCAGGTGCATGCCCGCATGGCTGGTTGCCAGGCCAGGCCAGTTGAGCAATGGTCGGGGAGTGGGAGTGCCTGGCCCTGCAAGCATCAGCCAAGCAGTGATGCAGGTATGCACTGGGGTATGCATACATCGTCGATGTCAGAGGTCATAGCAGGCCTTTGGACACATGCCATGCTTCTTTCAGAAGCACTCCCTACAACCCCCAATCATTCTTGCAGATGAATTAGTAAATAATCTGTACACACAATATGTGCTTCTTTCAAAAAATATCATTAATCAAACCAGATCAAACACATAGCTTCAGTAATGAAACTCCCTTCCCTCATGGGTGACAGTGCCTATTGTGGTACTGAAATCCACTTGAAGAGCTAAACATTTTCCCACAAACATCACATTCATATGGTTTTCCCCCTGTATGGAGTCTCAAATGTCTTTTCATGTTACTGTAGTCCCTGAATTTTTTTCCACATGTTGTGCACCCATATGGCTTTTCTCCTGTATGAATCCGCATGTGCGTCCTCATGGCAGAAGAAGAAGTGAACTTCTTTTCACATTCTGTACAATCAAAAAGCTTTTTCCCAGAATGCACCCTCATAACATGGTCTTTCATATTGTACTTCTGACCAAACGCTTTCCCACATACTTTACAGTCATAAAGCTTTTCCTCAGAGTGCACCCTCATAACATGGTCTTTCATATTGGACTTCAGACCAAAGGCTTTCCCACATACTTTACAGCCATAAGGCTTCAGTCCATCATGTACACAATTGTAATGTCGATTCAAATCCCCTCTGTGGAAATACTGCCTACAGCAAATCTTGCATTTGTAAGGCCTCTCTCTAGTGTGAACAAGAAAATGCCTGGTCACATGGCCCTTGTGCACAGATTGGTATGAACACAAACTGCATGCATGTACAACCTTCTTCCCTTCCATTTTCCTGATGACCTTTGGGTTCTCCCCATCATTTGATATTCCAGTTGGATGGTTATCTTCTGCCATGTTCTTTTCATCCAGATTGACGGATTCTCTTGCAACAGCAGTACTACATTCACCCTCATCATCCACACTATGAGGATCCTGCTTTCCAGTACTACTTTTGGGCATGGCATGTGGGTGCGACTCCAAATCTGATGACCCTGGAAACTGGTACTCATTTGCACCACGTGTCTCTTGTGCAACTTCATCCTGAATTTTGGAAAGCAGGGGAGGTTATTACTAATCAATTCAGAAAATTGCCATTGATGGACGACGTCCACCCTTTGTTTAAAAAAGTATTGGTACAGATTACAGATCCTATTAACAGATCAAAAAGGAGGAGGAAGGAAAAGGAAGATAGATTTTCCCATAGCATCCTATAGAGTGGAAAGGATAGCAGACATAACATCAGTATGAAAAGGTTCCTACTTTCTGTGTGGGAAAAATCAGGAACTGAAATTGAACCAAGATAAAAGCTAATTGAGGTGTTGCCTTGCAAGTAGCTATTATCCACCTTCCCAACAAGATGGAAGGTTGGTGCAGACGACACAATATCGGGTGATATAATTATTTCAGGAACAAAATCCCAATTGGCCTTCTGTTATACCTAGCAGCCACTGCTAGGCAGGTAATGATTCTTCACCTCTCACGTAACTGTACCTATCATAAATTAAGAATGAAGATCATCATAATTTAACTTAATTCGGGAGGTCCATCACTGAATTCTTCCCCTTCTTGAACTGGAGTGAAGTAATCAACTATGGCCTTGATTTTGAAAACACAATGTACAACTTGGTGGAAAGGCACATGGACAGTTTTGCATTGAAAGATTTTTTTCTGATCTTTGACGAATCACACAGATCAGCTTCAAATAGGACAAACCAATCAAACCTCGTTTGCTGCCTGGATCAAACGCTGATGATCCTTAAACTGCAAATCTTCACTATCCTTCCCCATGTTGCTTTCACATTGCATGAGATTTTCCCCAACCTCTTCATTGTCCCTGGCTTCCAACTGCAGCTTCCAATCCTCCTGCAAATTAGAAAATAACTTACCTTATTACTGTCACAACATTTACCAATCCGCAAGGCACACAGGGCGAGCTATCCATAGAGCTTCATCATATTCCAGGAATGATTTTGCATTACACTTACATACAAGCCTGGTTTTCAGAAACCTAATCAAAAGTACCTGAGGTATTTGAGTGAATCAAATGAAACCCATTCTTGACATATGGAGCAAAGACCGCTGAATGTATGGACTTGAAATTTCTACCACATAAAGATAGTACCAATACTTCCTAAATGTATAGGCAAGAGCCTGCGCCAGCATACCAATGATGTCGCTGCAGCCAAAAAAAAAAAAAGGCATGCACCATGTCAAGCGTGCTCAAGCAGTATTAGGGCCGTGTTGGTCAATTTCTGACAGCTAAGGGCAATAGACCAACGGAAATCCATCGGAGGATGCTTATGATGTATGGTGCTAGCTGAGTGGCAAAGAGAAGCCTCACTGAATGGTGCCGGCGATTCCGAGATAGCAGCTGCACCTTCCCTGACCATGTCAGGCTCTGCACACAATCATACCTACCATCATTACGTGTGGACCAGCTGATAAGAGAGGATCCAGGGTGTACCGGGCTTACTTGGCTGAAATATAAGCATCCTCCAATGGATCTCCGGGGTCTATTGCCTTTGGCTTTCAGAAATTGATGAACATGGCCCTAATACCGCTTGGTCACTCTCGACATGGAGCAGGACTTTTTGAATTGGGTGCAGCAGCATTCTTGATATGCGTGATCAGACTCATACCTCTGCATTTAGAAGGTGATGGTACTTCCTTGCTGTGGTAGACATTCCAAGTCCCTGAGTTCAACAGTATTAGCTCCAGACGCCAAGAACGGGTTCCAATTGATTCACCTAATACGCGAATTTCAGTAATCCATTCCCCATGGAAGATATTAACCTGATATGAAAATATGAATTTACGTAACTGAAAAAACTGCTAGTGCTGACATTTCAGAGGTAAGCGATTAAATCAATTCATGGTAATTAAGGGAATAAAGTAAAGAAGTAGTTGAGTAGGAGAAAAGCTTCAGTGCCTTTCAGCTAGGGTGTAATTTACTGTTTGCATTAATACGAGGCATAACTTCATTGATTACTTCTTGAAATTATGCCCTCAACCATGTACCTTTTGAAATATGTCAATGTTATTATTCTGTGGAACAAAACCTATTATGGATGACAGGACTTCATGTGATATTAATGTATGACCCTTCCATGTCAACCAGTCTTACCTGGCATTCAAAGCCATCACTAGAGTCTTCATTCTTCACAGACACTTGCCCAGAAAGTGTGGGGATCCCATACGTTAATGAATCTGAATTCTGTGGGGATACAGTTTCATGGTATTCCTCAGCCATCGGATGAACTACTTCGCTTTTGATAACACTGCATCCATGATGAACACCTGCCAAGTAGATTTTTTTCAGGTCTTAAAAATTCATCTTACTGAGTTCAGTATGGTTTTGACTAACCTGAAGCCCAATTTTCTTGAGCCAAGCAGCTCTGTGTCTCCTCTGTGTCTGTAATTCCAATCTGAAATCACATTTTTCATTACAAAACAACTGCAAACATATTAAAGATCCCATTAATCTTGCATGTTTCCACAACACCTCCACCTTTTTTTTGATTGATCATTAACGTCACTTACCTGTTCTTCCTCAGGAGAGTCTTGATCCACAGTGTCTACTTCCTGCACCACTTCATTCGCATCCCAATTAATTTCTGAATGCACTAGAAAGTCTGCATCTTCATTAAGCCTGGCCTCATCGACTCTTTCAAGCTTGACTTCAGGGGAATAACCAGGTGGGAGAACTAAAATGAAGAAAATGATATACATATGCAATGAAATATCAGATACAGTGAAACCTGTGTATTACACAATCGCACGGGACCATAAAAATTTCCCGTAATGGACAGGTTTCCGCTATATTGTTTTTGGGCTATTAATTTTGCCTGCTCTTTTGGACCATCTGCCTGGACATGAGCAATGCGTTGAGCCTTTGTCAACCCCTTCCTCTTCCCTGTTATTTTAAAACTGGACTGAAACGTGAACTTGAAGACAGGGCACCTATGAATCACGAGTCACAATCTTCTTGCGCCCCCCAACAAGCTGCATCTCCGTTTTCCAACTAAAAATTGTCCCCTTTCCTCTCGAAATATCTTAAAGGCCACTGGGAGATAACAATTCCAGCAATTAGGAGACACAGAGTGGTGAAAGGATGGTCCAAAAAGAGTAACTCGGAGGCCTCCTAGGAGGGTCGGGAGTGAAACCAGCTCTAGTTTCTATTTTTGTGACTCACACGAGATAATGTGAACTTTGTTATTTCCATTACGAACAGGGAATTTCTTTGAAGGGAGACAAAATTCCCTTCCGTTTCCACGTCAAAATTACATTGCATTCCCTATGCATATGCCTGTTCCCGGAAAAAAAGTCTGCATTGGATAGGTTTCCACTATACCCAGGGTCCGTAATGGGCAGGTTTCACTGCATTACCACCTTCGCAATATCTTGTGTTCTCTCCCAACACATTCCGAACAAAATATGCACTGCTTACTTTTTGCTTCTGCCATTCTTCGAGTCCATTGTTCCATCCTTGCCATTCTCCCTTCCATTCCCTTCATTCGACCATCCATTCCCTTCATCCATCCCTTCATCTCCTTCATCTGCCCCTCCATCACCTCCATATGCCTGTCCATCCTCTTCAGGATTCCCATCACTATGTCTGGATCCATTCTTTTGTCCCTCTGTTCTTCACCATCCAAAACAAGTTCAATCGTTTAGATTGAGTTCGATGTCTGCTCTCCACCTGCATGCCAACACATTACTTTAGAGTTCTAAAAATTTCTCCACACATAATAATTATTCCAGACCAAGGTTGTCGCTGCTTTAGATTCACAATAAACAAACTAGATGGGCATGATTTCTACTTTAACTACATTTATCATGCTGTTCAGAGATTCTAACAATAAAATGGTCATTTTATTTCAATTGCCAATATCCGTGGTCAAACAAATGGGCCAATATTTTTAAAATGCTCACAGATTGAAAATCCTTATCCGGTATGCCAATAACTGAAAATAGCACAAATTTTTTTTGTTTAAATTGAGTGCTGACATGGCAATCAACTATTGGAAAATTTCATGTAAGTCTCGTAAAACTACAGATATTTATGTCTATGAGTAGAAAACATGACTAGACCTGCATCTCCACATGTACAAAATTATTTAAAACCCATGCAAATCCAACTCAAGGTTTATGAATATATTAGGATTTATGAAATGTAGATGGTTGACAGCTTAGGCTTAGGTTCCATCCCAAAGCTATCCCATTTCATAGATACAAATATTCCCACTTTCAGAGGGAGGCGGAGTGGTGCTGCGGTAACGTATGCGCCCACTGATGTTACCCGGGTTCGAACCCAGCCCAGGGACATCCCCTTCATCTCGTGCTGAGTTAGGCAGTCTCTGGCTTCGTCTCAGGTGGTATCTCCAACAGATAAACCACTCGGGGGGGGGGGGGNAGAGAGAGAGAGAGAGAGAGAGAGAGAGTTCACTGAAAATGGCCACATGATGACATTGCACTGCACCTTGCTCCTGTCATCCTGCCCGTGGGCCTGGGCGTTTCAAAAATATGGTCTAACAGTACTATGTATACTACAATAAAGGTCTGTGCCGCATACCCCAGGGTCAGGCACTTCCCAAGGATTATTATTATTATTATTATTATTATTATTATTATTATTATTATTATTATTATTATTCTCACTTTCAGTCTCAAGCCTTTTGGAGAATGGATTCTGGACCAGTAGCACATGTGCTATTAATACAGTTGAGAGACTTCAAGGAGCCTTGGAAAAAAGTATGCAACAGCCGAAGTGAGATGATAAATGAGTCTGTTATGTCTGGAGTAAAAATCAGAGCTGCCAACCCTCCCGCATTGGGCGGGGGACTACCGCATTTACGTGTTCTCCCCCGCTCCCCCGCAAGCAGGGTTATTTCCCCCGCCGTAGAGATTATCGTTAAATTATTATATTTAGTACAAGTACTACCTCACTCAGCCCCGTATCACTTCCCCCCTAGTTGTACGGATGCGATAGTTTCATTTCTGTGTCTCCACCAGGCTGGGAATTTGGCGCTAGCCGCGCTACATCGTTCGCTATCCGCCATCTTTTTCAAGGTGTACTCAAGTGGTAAGTCTGCGGAAGAAAGATCCAGCCAATCGCGACAGACTACCCGCTACCTACCACAGGAGTTGCACCTTGAACAAGATGGCGGCTTAGCGAACCACGGGACACAGAATTTATTACACTACCTTATTCGTGGAGTGTCATAGGGCTGACCTCACTCTAATGCTGCTGAGGAACGTGTGTTCAGTATGATTAGAAAAAACAAGACCGAATTTCGAGGTAGCCTATCATTAACTGGAACACTATCATCTATTATGACTGTCAAAGTGGAAAACTTAAATGCAGCCACATTTAAACCCCCTAAGGAAGTTCTTCTTACAGCCAAAAAAGCTACTGTAACCTATAACAAAGTACATGCTGCTGGTAAGTAAATGTGCCTGAAACATTCCTATAATTTGATTTTGACTTTATATGAAAATCCCCCTCTCAGATGGCCAATCCCCCTCATTATTTCATTACCTCCCCCTCATTTTTGGGGGGTTGGGTTGGCAGCTCTGAAAAATACACATGCCGTTATGGAAGTATGCTGGAACCAGCCTTTTGAGTTTACTGTAACCGAGAGTCTCTTACAGCCGAGGCTATTACATCTATGGAATCAACTGTAATTGCAATGTACAAGTTATTCCAGGGTTAAAATTTCCACTGTGGTTCAGCGCATGTGTTCCCCACCTGCTTTGTTCACAGCATGTGCTTCCCTGCAATGCCAACCACCTCTCCAAACACTCCCTGGATCCCTCCCAGTCTGTCCTGTCCTCAAAGAAGGAAGGAAAAGGGGACGGGGATTGATCCAGTGCCCACAGGAAGATGATGAGATGTGCAGAGACAATCAGACAAATCCGGCGAAAGACCTCAGGAAATAGGAAAAAGGAAATACTATCGCTCGATAGTGCTACCGACACTTTTAATGTGCAAAACCAATGGCAAAACCGAACACATGAAGACGGATCCTACTTCCTGTGTACTGAGAGGGTCGTTCGAATGGTTGAGAAATGTGACGGAAATTCTGCAGTATTTGCGACCAGGGGCCAAAGCCAGGGGCGGCCCTCGGGTTGAAAACATGAACGTAATTGTGGGCATACGGTATTTATCTGCGCAGGCCACCACTGTTTAGTTGGAAGCTTTCTTCTCCATTGGCAGCCCAATGCTACAAATAATACTCCTTCCCCTCAAATTTGGGCCATCAGGACAGAAGGAAGGAAATAACACTTTCTGATTTAGAGACGCAGGTTTAATAGTCACTGGAGAAGAATACAGGTGAGGGACACAGAGGAAAATAAATCAAAACCTACTCTAACTCTCAAATACACTTCACAAACTCGCATCAAAATACATGATTAATTGCATATAGAAATTTTAACATTAGTTTCACCAGCAGTGTCTGGTGATTACCAACTTTTTCAATCCCAGAAGTCTGTTTAAAAAAATATCATAATAACTATCTAAGACTATAGAAATTGTTAAACACCAATCTCAATAGAGTGGGGGAACTCGGCTGTTATAACTCTGCTCTTGGAAGTAGCTAATTTCTACAAACAGCATGGGAGAAGCTCCGAGCTTATACTCTTACATTCAGTGCAAAACTTGCAATATTAGCAACAGCAGATCTTCCAAATGGATATATTGCAGCCAACATCAGTGAAAATAACAATTGATTTTTATCTTCCTTATTGTTGCAATAATAAAATATGGCCCTGGATCCCAGACCTCAGCAGCATCCACACTTCTACAGTATAACAATGGATCTACCCAAAGTCACAGGCAGAATCCCTTTTCAATCCAGGCCTCTTCCCGGGACATGTCAAGAAAATAATTCCTATTTAAGGAAATATCCACATACATTGAGTAACATCTTGAAGTAATAATTCTTCTAATGCTGGTACTTCGTAATTATTCTGATTATAGTGGCAAATAATAATTGCTTCCCAGTACTTGGATATGACATGTTAATAGCAAGCCACATCACAACATATCTAACATGCCTGCAATCAAAGCTACAATATCAGGTACAGGTTGAGAATCCTTTATCCAAAATGATTGGGGCCAGAAGTCATATTTCGGATGATTTTATATTTTGGAATATATTTGCATCTATAAAATGGGTCAGCTGTAAGATGTGATAAATGCCTGACCACGATTCCCATGTATATTTCTTAGCAGAAGTTACACATTAACCCTTTAGGTACTTTCATATCATTTTAAAATACTTTTGCACACGTGCAGATTAGGGTAATGATACTAGTCATGTTATACCGGTACTATCATGGAATATTCCGTTTGTGAAGGTTCATGTCAGCACTTAAAAACATGTTGGACTTTGCAATTTCAAATAAGGATTCTCAACCTACATTGTGATATTAAAATAATTGAAGTAGATTGTACTAAGAATTCGAACCTTTCTCTTGGTGTGTCCTTTTACCCTCACAACGAAAAACACCTTGGATTTTAAACAATTTAGTGGGAAAAATTTCCCAATAGGAAATTATAGATTACTGAGTGAAATACAGTACTCCCAACATATACAGGGTGCATGTGAATATATTGATCTGCCAAAATGATGTGGGTTGTAAGGGGTGCTTATGGAAGAAGAATGACACGGGTCCAAAGGGCCACTGATGCTCCGTCTTGTTGGGGATGTCGACCACTGACTGTGACGTGTATCCTGACAGGTGTGGATACCTAGGTGCGTGCCTGCATGGCTGGTTGACAGGCCAGGCCAGTTCAGCAATGGTCGGGGAGTGGGAATGCCTGGCCCAGCAAGCAGTGATGCAGGTATGCGCTGGGGTATCCATACTGGTCAGGATAGGCATTGTGGATGTCAAAGGTCATCACAGGCCTTTGGATACATGCCATGCTTCTTTCATATGCACTCCCTACAACCCCAAATCATTCTTGTGGATGAATTTGTAAATAATCTGTACACACAATATGTGCTTCTTTCAAAAAGTATCCTTAATCAAACACGAGCTTCAGTAATGAAACTCCCTTCCCTCATGGGTGACAGTGCCTATTGTGGTACTGAAATCCACTTAAAGAGCTAAACATTTTTCCACAAACATCACATTCCTATGGTTTTCCCCCTGTATGGAGTCTCAAATGTCTTTTCATGTTACTGTTGTCCCTGAATTCTTTTCCACACGTTGTGCACCCATATGGCTTTTCTCCTGTATGAATTCGCATGTGTTTCCTCATCTCAGAAGAAGAAGTGAACTTCTTTTCACATTCTGTACAATCAAAAGGCTTTTCCCCAGTGTGCACCCTCATGACATGGAGTTTCAGAGTGGATGTCCGACCAAATGCTTTCCCACATTCCTTGCAACCATAAGGCTTCAGTCCAGCATGTACAGAATTGTGATGTGTTTTCAAACTCCCTTTTCGAGGAAACTGCTGACAGCAAATATTGCATTTGTAAGGCTTCTCTCTAGTGTGAACAAGTAAATGCTTGGTCACATCCCCCTTGTATGTAGATTGGTATGAACACACACTGCATGCATGTACAACCTTCTTCCCTTCCATTTTCCTGATGACCTTTGGGTTCTCCCCATCATTTGATATTCCAGGTGGATGGTTATCTTCTGCCATGTTATTTTCATCCAGATTGACGGATTCTCTTGCAACAGCAGTACTACATTCATCCTCATCATCCCCACTATGAGTCACCTCCTTTCTAGTACTACTTTTGGGCATGGCATGTGGGTGCGACTCCAAATCTGATGACCCAGGAAACTGGTACTCAATTGCACCACAATTCTCTTGTGCAACTTCATCCTGAAATTTGGAAAGCAGGGTTATTACTACTGTAATCAATTCAGGAGATTGCCATGGATGGACCACCTCCAACCATTTAAAAAAAAGTACTCGTGCAGATGACAGATCCTATTAACAGATCAAAAAGGAGGAGGAAGGAAAAAGAAGACTGATTTTCCCATCATATCCTACAGAGTACCGAAGCAGGTTGGCATGGTGGATAAGGCGTCCGACTGCTGATCGGGAGGTCCTGGGTTCGATTCCCGGGGCCGGCAACCTTGAGCGTGGTTTTCTGTGGTTCTCCACAGTCTTTCTAGGATAATTCCTGGGTCGCTTCCGTATAATAGGCCACAGCCGCTTCCTTTCTTCCCTATCCTTGGAGGTTGAAAGGCAATGCTGGGCCAACCTCCCTAATATCAATATTATAAAGAGTATCCTACAGAGTGGAAAGGATAGCCGACATAACATCAGGATGAAAAGGTTCCTACTTTATGTGTGGAAAAAACTGGAAATGAGATTGAACCAAGGTAAAAGCTAATTGAGGTGTTGCCTATTGCAAGGAGTTTTTATCTATCTTCCCAACAAGATGGAAGGTCAGTGCAGTCGACACAATATTGGGTGATATAATTACTTCAGGAACAAAATCCCAATTGGTCTTCTGTTATAGCTAGCAGCCACTGCTAGGCAGGTAATGATTCTTCACCTCTCAAGTAACTGTACCTATCATAAATTAAGAATGAAGATCATCATAATTATACTTAATTCGGGGGGTCCATCACTGAATTCTTCCCCTTCTTAAACTGGAGTGAAGTAATCAACTATGGCCTTGATTTTGAAAACACAATGTCAACAAAAACACAACATCATAACATTGACATATTTCAAAAGGTGCATGATTGAGGGGTTAATTTAAAGAAGGGATCATTAAAATTATACCTCTCATTTATGGCAAACTGTAACTTACCCCCTGGCTGAGAGGCACTGAAGCTTTTCTCCTAATCAACAACTACTTTACTGTATTCCCTTAATTACCATGAATTCATTTAATTGTTTACCTTTGGGTGGTTCCATTTCAGATCAGCCAGTGAGTGAAAGAAGGTGTCAGGTCATAGTCATCGATTCTTTTGAAAAAAATATATAGTCCAGGCAATGAAGGGGGTGTAGACGGAAATGACGGGACGGCAAGAATTGACCTCGGGGCTTTGTTTGGACTAGTTAGGAGGTAAACATACTAAAAGTCCTGGGACCTAGGAGGTGAGGCTAAGGGGGGAGGGGGGGAAGAAGGTACGGTTTTTTGGTTTTTATATTATATCTCGAAATCGGGTTGGTCTAGCCAGAATGTGGTAGTGTACAAATTTGAAGCTGGTAAAATTCCCTATGAGAATGTCTCTATTCACTATTTACGTATCTGTTATAGTTTCCGAGATATACGCTCGTCAAAATCGCGAATTCCCCAAAAAAACATTCTTGCCTCCCGTTTGTTCACAAACTTTTCCTTTTATCTCGTTTTCCGTTCATT
>JYFJ02011015.1:436-29272 GCA_000934665.2 Catajapyx aquilonaris | reverse complement strand
CATTGGGGGGCCCAACATGGCCGCCGGCGGCCATGTTGGGCCAGTATGTAGCCCTCCCCTTTCGTACCTATAAAGTTCAGCCTATAGTCCGATAGGGTCGCCACTTATCGTGGCCTCGAAATGTCTCATGGCGCTCTCAGGTGAGCGCCCGATGCAAAATGCCTCGGCAGGTGATAACGCCAGAACGTAGTATAAGTGTCCGTGGGCTGACCTGGACCTAGGTGGGAGGAAAGCTTCATACAGCACTCGCCAAAAGTACCACTCACTGGCAGCGCCTCTAACGGAAAATTCGAGGACACCACACGGATAACAGTGACCAATCATTTTGCGGTCTATAGTACTACTATCACTATTCTCACAACCCTGAGAGTGGCAGTAGTGTGCATGCACCATCTATGAGAGTCGTACTGTATTATGTGGACCACAAAATTCCTGCCACATATTTTCTAACGAATATACACCCCAGATCTCCTCCATCTTTCCCCCTCCTGATGACCCAGAAAATCTCCTCCAGAAAATCCCTGGCGCTGATAAAGCCTCTGTGTAATCTCCCTTAAGGGGAATAAATCTGCCTCCCATGTAAGAGTAAGGGTCCTCTGCAGAAGCAAAGCACACCATTTCCCCAGCCATGGCTCTTTTCTAAAGCCACTGGTAACTTGGGGGGAAGACGATTAGCTCAGAATCTCTTCGCCTATCCCTCTAGAGAACTTCGCCTCCTCAATATGACCACCTTCCTCAATATGGCCGCCTTCCTCTCCCTATTCCCACAGTCGCTAGTCGTAATGGAAAATAGGATCCAAGGGAGTATATGGCACATACTGGTTACACCGGGAATGAAAAGCTCCCATCGGAACACTGTGCTCAAGCCTGGGATTCCGACTGTTCGTCCTTCTCGTAATTGGCTATCGCACTCATAGCTGCCGGACTTACATTCATTTTTTTAACTCTTTCCAGAGGGGCTTTCCGCTCTCATTTTGCCCGGAGGAAAAGCAGAGATTCAACCTCCAAAATTAGGTCCGTTTTTTTCATTAGACGGTCCTATCAACGTCAGGCGTACTTCAAACAGCAGTGCTCAAGTTTTTAAAACGTGGTTAATGATTATGCAAATGAAACGCAAACTCAGGACCGAAGATTGAAATTTCCATATGATTTGCACAATGTGCTATGAACGTATAAAATACTGCTTGTTACTGAAACAATTCTGCGCCCTCTCTAGACTGTCAATAGGCCCAGACCGCCTATAGGTTGTTGCGGTCCAGCGAACAAAAGAAAGGAGGTGTAGAGAGGGGCAGCGCATGCAGATGACTTGCGGGATGGGATTCTCGCCTGGATGGACCTTTTGCTTGCTTTTGGGATGGGTTAGAAAAGAGCTCTCAGCTGGAATAACGAGACTGTACGGGGGGAGAGGCTGGAAAAGGAAAAGGGACCTGCGATTCCTTTTTTCGAATGCTAGTTTTTTTTAAGAGTTCAACTGCAGGTTGTGGCTTGTACAAGGGAGGGGTTTCGAATTAAACCAACATCAATGAGATTGCTGGGCAGTCTGCCAGTCGTGTATTCATTGGATTGGGGAGAGGCTGGAAGCGTGGTCTTTGGGAAACTTGGGTCGTGGAAAGGTACTGGGCCGTGTGCTTTACATGGCAGGCTGAACATGTCTGTTTCCAACGAAGCAAATGAATGAAATACTTAATGTTACTTGAATGCAAGGCAAGTCCTAACTTCAGTGTCTGGGAACAACTGCAATTTAAGTTGATTGAACATTGGAAAATATATCAATAATGCGTCCCTTTAGGGGCAATGCAGAGTTGGGAAATCAATTTTCTTCTCTGTCAACTTGGGGCAATGTGCATTACTTTCACGATCAGGCAGAAGATAGGCTGCCGGATATGGTATAAAACGATCACTTTGTTGTTGGAGGAAAGTTTTTACTGTAGCGCGACTGTCATATCGCAGCCCATATATTGACATTTCAGTACAGGGGCAGGAATTTGGATATTGGCAGGCGTGGCAGAACACGTTACTTTTAGGGCGTAATTGAGTAAGCCAAGCGACGGTATGGGCGTGGGAAATAATAATCAGTAAATCCCCATTTTTGTAAAAATGCGCCAATGGGAAAATTCTACACAGGCAAAACGTTTGGGGGTAGTCGCATTAAATCCATCTTAATCCGGATAGATCTAATTTTAATCAGACAGTCAGACAAACGACTGTAGAGACCCATAACTTATTAGAACAGCTAGATCAGTATGTTCCAACGAGAGTCAGAAAGTGTTCATGAATCTTCGCAGCACAAGCTCCAAGACGCCTCTTCGATGTCTTCCCGCTGTGAAAAGAAATGGAAATCCTACAAGTTCTTTCGGTCCTCCAGCAGAAACGCACTTCTCAAGTCCCCCCCGTAAGAAGTGGCAGTAGTTTAAATGGGAAAAGACGGAATCGGATTTGGAGGGAGACACATGGCGCAACCAGAATTTAATCTTCTAGTTATTTCTCTCTGATCCACTCTGAGGATGGAAGACCTAATCCTCCCAGTCTGAAAGCTTCCGTCGTATTATTTTTCTCAATCTTATACCTATACATGCAGCAGATTTCTGTATTATTCTGTGCGTACATTTTTACTGTAGAAATAACGTTGCATCGTACAGTATGGGTGCACTTACTAGTGTCAAAAAAAGTTTTTGGACAAACATATCCTGGTGCTATACTCATAATTGCACCGGTGGGGTGTTAATATATTTAGTTAGTTAAAAATTGGATTTATGGAATTGTTGTGCAGGTATTGCTTTTAATTATGCATTAGGTTTATACTATAGACGTATATTATCAAATGGTCAATAATGATTATTGGCATGCTGCTCGTGTCAAATATCTGAATCGTTTGTCGATAATTTGCCATGTCATCATTGTCGATAATGTCATCAACCTCTGTGCATGTAACTGCCTGAATTCCTCTATGTAAATTTTGAAAGTGCACATTATTTATAACATATATTAATTAAATGGATATTTTAGATGAACGAAGGTTACTACAGCATGATACCAGCATGTAACAGTTATCGTACACCCGGCTGCCCTCATGGACCACACTTTTCAAACTGATTTTATGGAGAAAAAAAACCCACGTGTTTGAACTCTTCATGATACATGTGCACTTGGTAAAGGTACACACGAGTCAATGTTGTTCTTACGCAAACAACACGACCCATGTCCACTCAGTCCCCTTTCCCCCCTGTATTTGTGGAATAGGGAGTAGATGGAGGGAGAAAAAAAAAAGATTTGGTAGCACCAGGAGACCATTTCTGTCTGGTCGATAGACAATCCCATGGAAAAAGGTGGAAGACAGTCGTGAGTGCGGGAGGACTTCGAAAAGGATTTTACAAAAGACCATAGCAGCCGAACAGAAATCTCGCAGCGCCAAATGTCACGTTTGGCAGGACTGAAGAGCTGTCATTCTAAAAGGCTATGCAAAGAGGGTTACGTCACATTTTAAGGTTACATCTGCTGTATTCTGATCACTAAAATATACTCAGGCGATGTTACATACTTATTATAGAATTTCTGAATGGCTTTTTATTACCCCAATTTTTTAAACCCGTTGATCTGTCACATGTTGTGGCAGGATATTACTCGTATTTTTTTTGCTTTAATAAAGCGGACGATTTAACAAGCTGTGTCCGCAATGTTCCGTGAATAACCGGTGTAAACGGAGTACGCGTGACAGATGAAGAATGCTGTGCTACCGCTCCGGCCATGTAATTTGGAGTGGTGTGCTGTGATGGAGAAATATCAAGCTTGTTTGCTCTTAGAATCCCAGACTGCGCCATGTCGCTACCGTTTTCCATTATGTAGCTTATTCCACAGCACGACAGCCAAGGCATTATTATCAAAAACTCTCTTTGCACCGCGTGCTAGGCCTTCACCCGCATTAATATAGAGAATTTGATTGCAAATCTTTTGACTGAGCCTTACTTTTAATAGCCTGCGGGACCAGAGAGGAATTTGCATATTCGGATCATAACTCGTTTCCTGTCATTTTTATCTCAATGCGTGGAGCTGTTTAAAACTTGGGGAGTTGTTTATTATAAGCCTAGCCTGAGGAGCATTTCTTAGATTGAACTTTGGCAAGCTGTATATTATGATATTGTTGTTAATTTTTGAATTGTGTATATGAGAGCCATGGGCAGAAACGCCCAAAATATACTCTTAAATCTATTTTTGGTTGTGTGTGATTGACATTATGAAATTCAGCATGTTAATGTGCATGTTCACATTTTAAATGTTGGCAACAGAAGTGATTGTGAAAAGAATTTCAGTGGCAATGCTACTATTCCAAATGGGTGTGTTCAAACGGTACGCATTTTAGATAGTGATAGTTTCACTTCATCTTGGGCACTTCTAGGTCTGTCAAGCGTTGGTCACCTTAATGGCGGCGTCCATTTCGCACGCGAACGGGTCCCAAGTGCAAATAAATTTGGATTTAGTGCCGGTTTTCCGACGGTGTGGATTGCATCCGGGATGATGTAGGCTTTCTACCACTTTTTATCTCCCGGATTGTAATGGCCGGAGCTACGATTTGTTCATTGAGGACGCGCAGTATCATAGCATCGAAACCTCTGTAAATGCTGATAAATGTCCGGTGTTTGAGAAAGTTTTGTGGAAAAAGAAAGTTCAGGCGATTTAGCTCCAACTTGTGCTTCCGGATCCATTCAGAATTTCGCGAATGAGGTTTTTGGATGGGGAAACGATCGATTCTACAACGATACATCTGCATTTTCCTCTCCTGGCATCATACGATTTCTTCGGCAGGTTAGCAAAGGAATACATTTGTGTCTTGGCAATGCGTTAATTACGATGGTGGTTGTGCTTAGAGGGAGCTTTTATTGACAACTCGCTCTCTCTTGCTAATCTGAACTGTTGGATTTCTGGAGTTCCTCATTGCTAAAAGGCTTCTGGGCTTCCTTTCCAGTCCAATAATGATGTTCGAAACGTGATAGTGCTCTGCAGACTTCCTTAATTAAGGAGGAAGGCTGAATGCTTCAACACTTCGCTTCTTCTCTGGATGTGTTTTATAATGATGCTTGCAATTCGGGTGGATTAATGCTGAAATAATTGCAAGATGCCTTAGTTTCAAATGTGGTCGCATTTCTAATTGAACTTAATTTGCCGCCAGTTATTTTTCAGATTCGCCCAATCTACTTAGGACATAATGGATATAGCAAGAAAATATGAGAAAGGGGGGAATTTAGTAATATTACTTTATGTATTAGTATTATATGCATTTGGTTATTATTAGTTTAATTTATTTTATTTGTAATTTGTTTTATGTGCTATTTTGATGTTTTTATTTATTTTTCGAGTTGCTACTATTTAGGCAGTAATTGTTAGGTTTAATATTTTTCATATATAATATAATACATCTTATTGTTTCAAATTTTAAAAATTGATTCGTAGTATTATTAAAAAATCATACCTTGCAGAAGTTTTCAAAAATTAAAAAACTCATGTATATACGCCAAAATAAACTTGGCGCGGTCAGCCTGCAAATGTGGTCAGTTTATTATTGCATGAGCACTTGCATCGCACGTGAGTGTTCATACAAACATTGACAGAAGGATCCATTCCCAGCCTTCACTACTGGTGCATTTGGGGGTATACTTTGACTAAATATTTTAGGGAATAATGCGTCAAGTGCCAAAGTTCTGTCGTCCGGTTTGGCACTCGAGGATGAGTTGACATCGATTAATGAAATGGAATCCATACATTATGCATAATGCCGCCAGTGCCTGGCCTACTCTCAAAATGTCATAGGCCCTCCTCCTGCACTCTTTTCGAGACACAAACATAAGCTGCGAAGCCTCGCATTAGTTCCACGTATAAGTCAACGGAAGCTCCCTCCTAAGAACCCTCTTACTCCAACGTCTTAACCCTTTTTCCGCCTCCAGCATTTCAAACGGCACTTTTTCAACTTTTTTGCAAAAAGTGTTGCACTTAGCTCATAACCGGGGCAGAGTTGAGTTGAGTAATTGGCCTGATATAAACCCCTTTTCTAAACCGGGCTTTTTTTAAAGGCTCTAATATTTGCAGCATCGCTTCTAGGTTGAAGAACATCCGGTTCTAACTTGGCAAACTTTGCCGGCGGAGTAATGGCAGACAGGAAGGAATCTAACCTAGGATATACTTCACTATACACAAAACCGGGATGAAGGGGATTGAAAAAGGGGGAGAAGTAACGAGTGCTAGTACCGGTTTACATAAATTTTGGGGCGGGATGTTTGCTCTGGAAGGTTCCAAATCGGGCCATTCAGGGTGATGGCACACTTAAGCACAAAATCTAACGCTTCAGAGATTAGAGTGAGCTATACTGTATGCAAGGAGGCCAGCAGAAAGTGGAAATATTATTCCAAAAGGTACCCTTCCATTTTTGTCATTTTTCATCCTTGAATGATGCAACCCAAACCTTACCCAAACTATATGATACTTCGTAGCGTTGGTGTCGATACATATCTGGAGATTATCACTAGAACAGCTAGACGGCAGCATTCACCCCGATGCAAATGATTGCAGTTGATAGTCGCGCCTCCAAGTGGAGAGTGTGTGCAATTATTATTTTTTTCAAATAACCTCTTTTCGGCAAAAAGTAACGATCATGCAGTTATAGAGTTATCTGCACACACACACACACACACACAAAAAAACGAAATTGCTCTCAGAAATCAAATTTGGAGAGAGAGCATTGTCTCGGACATGTCGCTTGGAATACAAAGGAAACGACTTCAGAAATCTCATCTCGAGGCCAAACTACTTCTTCGAGCCCAGAAACGAAAAAAAAGAGGGGGGGGGGGGGGGNGGGGGGGGGGGCGAAAAAAAACTTTCCTCTTCAGTGCAACGTTATGAAGCATCAGTCGATCTCATCATTTCGGAAACCCATAAAGAATAATACGGTTGGAAATAATACTCTCTCGTTCCTGCCAGAATCAGTTCAGATCTTCTGAACTCATCTCCACTCCTGCAGCAGATATTTGGTAGAAAAGAAAAAAAAGTTGGCCAAAAAGTTAGCGGGTTACCTCTTCCCTTGAATTGGGTCAGGAAGATTGAGTTGAACCGAGAGAAATTTCATTCCCGTCATTACTGTTTTAATGAAGGAGCTAAATTACGTAACCTGCATTTTTTTTCTACTTTTTCTGTGCTCACCTCTTGTTTCATTTTCTCTTCCCGAGCTATTCCATTCCGCTCGGTTTTCTCTGGATCAATTCCGGAAATGGGTAAGGAAGCTAAGGAAAGACCGAGAGGGGGAGCCAAAAAATACGTTGAAAAATGACTCTTCTGAATAGGCCATTTCCAGCGGCTATTGGGGCCATTTTTTATGCCTCAGCCCAATAGACGACTCATATTTTGATTCAATTAAGATAATAAAAAGGGGGGAGCCTGAAAGAACTCCCATGTCAGCACAAAAGCATCTGATTTATTACCAGTTATATACATTGTAATTATCACATTTTTGGAGGAAACTGTAATGAAACTAGTCGTATCTATTCTAGCCAGAGACTGTACCGAGTCCTCTAATTGAACCCGGGTAGTGTTAGTAATGTGGGAGAGCAGTGCAGGGAATCAGCCGAAAGCCTTTGCGCTCAACAGAGCCTGAGGTTTAATACGTGTATGCTCGCAGAGACAGGGCTATCTTGCGAACTGGGACGCCCCCTTCATTTCCGACTCAGTTCATGAAGAGCTCTAAAAGATTGCCGGGGATTCGAGCGAAACTCGTGGCCACTCGTCCGGCAAGATGTAGGGTCAGTGAGAGAACCTGCAATTTACAGTCAAATGGGTCTGCTGGATAGAGGCAGCAGGCAGGGATTCTATTTTTTTGGTAGGAGGTTACTAAATAGGTTTCATATAATGTGCAGTGATTGCGCGTCCAGCTGTTAGCCAATATCTTACCAAAATGTTGAAACAACCCGAGGATTTATTATTTACTTATTTACGGCCACCAATTTTGATGATTTAGTTCCAGCGGCTGGACAGGCACACAGCGATATCTCTCCTTCGCAGCCCGGGTTGTTGACCAACTTTGCGTTGAGCAAACGCACATATCACAAGTTGTGCGATGTATCTCTCCTCTCCAACCCGAGGCACTAGACTTTTCGTCTCGAAACGACTGGCGGAAGGTTGTATGACGAGGATGGAGGCTCAGGCTGCTGTCGGACTTTGTATCCAGCAGTTTCCAACAGCAGTTTGACCCCAGACATGGGCGTGTTGGCTTCACCTTCAGGTCGGCCCCTTTTCAAAATATACTGTGCCGAGGCCCATGCAGCGGCAGGAGTTTGTCCAAACTTTGGGTAGATGCCCGTGGGACGTTTAGCACACGGTACTCTAGTCACATCGCAGGCCATGTCAACTCTCATCTCCAAGGGTTCAAAGTGAAAGGAGGTTTCACGTAATGTTTTTTTTTGTCGTAAGGTACATTTTGTGGGCTAAAAATTATTAGGTTCTTGCTCCCCTATAGTGCGATGCAAAATGAGTGACAGAAATTAACACTAATTTGTAAAAGCTGGTCTGTCATTATTTCAGGATAATTCAGTAACATGAGGATATAATATGAGACTTTTTGCGCTTATATATGTACCGTAATTAGGTTCTGTGCAGACATTTGGTGCAGTCTGCTGCTCATTTGGAGAATGTAATATTTTGTCCAGAACATTCATTGCAAGAAATGTACTACACATGATGTGCATCGTTTTTGACCGGAGTTGAATGTAGCCTACATAGTGTTTCCTAAACTAGTTTGTTTTGAATTTCCGGGCAAATTATGGAGATAATGTTATGCTAATATTTTGCCTTTTATTCATTATAGGTACGTAAATCGTAATATCGAGTAATTTTTTGTTTACTTCGACTGACGTAGGTACTGCATGCCCGATATCGCATACTATGCATAGCAACATCAATTCTAAACATGAACATACCTGTCCTTTGAAACGTGCCAGAGAGGACCAGTTTTTTTAATTGATACGCAAAATGAACCTTGTGTCCCCGTATCCTCCAAAAATTAAATTTCATCGTTTGGATTCCCATCCCCAGAAAAAATATTTTAATTAATATGGTTATCCCCCCTCCCCCAGCAATATCAAATTCCGCAGTGAAAAGCCCCCCGTTTCATTTTGCCCCCCACCCCACCCCCTGCTTTTGTGAATAAATTCCTACAAAAATCCATTTTNCTCTCTCTCTCTCTCTCTCTCTCTCTCTCTCTCTCTCTCTCTCTCTCTCTCACCGACGAAGCCTAATATTGGATATGGGTTGTGGCATTATTGAAGAGCGAGTTTTTGGAAAAGTGGAGAGATATTCGATAGCCATCGAAGAACGTTACATTAGCGAATGCGGATTATGCTCCTCAGTTTTCCAAGGTAGAGGAATAAGACGTCTTGAGGAGATGAGCGAGATACTTTTTACTGAGTCGGTGCTGCTATGGAAATGCGGCTCATTTGAATGGGATTCCTTCAGGGAGACGGAGGGAGGCGTGGGACTCGAGTTTCAGGGAGATTCCTCGAGACTGCATTCAAATGTTTGCTTTATGATAATTGCGGATCGGTGTCGCAATAAGACTCCACTACAGGGAATAGGGATTCTCCCTTTCATGGCGGACAAATACCTCTCGAGGGGAGGGCTGGATTGGGCCTGGGCTTGATGGATAGTGCCTAAAGTTAGTGGTTTTGAAAGAGGACAAAATGATGGGATTATTATTGCATGATGGGGATTATTAGGAGCATTACAGACAGTTTAAGTCCTTCGAAAGAGGCAAACTACCGTTTTCAAAATCGTGAATATTTTGGCTGGTGATGGTATGGACACACATTCAACTTCGATGAAATAATTTGCTTCTAGATGCGTAAGAGGATTCCCATCATGGGTGAGTTCTCCTGGGCGTAAAAGTTATTGGAGCCTGGATTTACTCAAACAAAATTTATGTGGCAGATATTTCGGGGGAGAAGCTTTCTTAAGGCACCAAAGAAGTGTAAGAGGATTGTGGAGCTTATAGTTGCAAAGTGGAATATTTCCATTCAAACCGATTCGAAGGAAATCCACAGTTGATGCTATAGGACGCTTCGAGCTTAAGCCGTTGAATCGAATCCATAAACTTTATTACGCCAGGCACTTTCACTTTGAATATTTTTCATTCGGTTTCATATTTAAATTGAGCTGTACTTTACATGCAATTTCAGTACAGTCCTTATGCCTAACCGGTTTCAAACCTTAACTTTTACTCCCTGAATCAACTTATCATTCACTGCCAAGCTAACAGGCAGCTTAATTTGTAAAACTTATCTCAAAACGCAGCCGCATTTCCGCCTGCATAGTATATTCCTGTTTTGACGAACTGCGGTCTTCACCGAGCTAACAACTGTCTGGGCTAATACACCCACGCCTAGTTAAGTAGCCTGGTGCATTAGCATCCAAAGCCCCAGCATTCTCTTAGCTGGGGGTTTGCCGAGGCAGCACACAGTTGAACATATCCACTCACCTTAGGCCAGTCTGCACGTTGCTGTTTAGGGACCGGGGGTAGCCTCATGCATAAGTGAGCCCTTCTACTCCATGAGTGAGTTCTTGTGTTAGCTTGTAAAGCGGTCATTCCAGGCCATGCTAATCCGGGGATGTTTCCGGAGGGTTGCAAGTCTTCCGAAAGAGCTGACTCTTTAAACCCGCTGGCATACAGGGGGGGTTGCGGTCAGAAGGCTTTAATTCGGCCCCCATGCAAAAAGAGATGAAAATCTGCAGCCCTAGACGCCCCTGGTTCAAGTGGCTCGTTTGATCAAAATGATTGCGTGGAAGAAGTGAGTGGGATGGACGGGGCATATACGCCACTGCAGAGGGGGCTTGAAATGAAATCTCGCGAGTTCCGCCGGATATTTGGGAGGGCTTTGGCGGAATCTGCCTGACGAGTCAGAATTCAGCGAGAATCTGCCACTTACTATATTAAACGCCGGCTGAGCAAATAGGACAGACAGAAATGCCTGGAGCGTGCACGTCGCGGTGTGTTTCAAGCGTGTCCCGCTTGGAGCGTGCATCTCTACTTCCAGAGCGTCCCGCTTGGAGCGCGAATGTTTCTCGCTTTTGTGAGGCATTTGGCAGTCCTTTGGCACATTGTAAACCAGCTTGGCGTCGTGTTTGTAAAGAGTGACTAGGATGTGATCAATCAAGTCCAAAGTCGCTGCAATTTCCTATTGAGTGACGCTATCGGAGGGGGCCTGTTTTGAAGCTGTTTCCAAATAGCCGGCATTAAGAAAGGAGGAAGCTCCAGCGGCTTTTCTCATTTGCATGGAAATGAAGGCAAGGCAGTGGTTTTTCCGAGACAGCGGGGGGTGCGAACTAAGAAAACGGCGCCGGGTTGCAGCTTCCGGGGGAGAAGCGAAGCTGTTATTTTATATAAGGAAGTGGATGCCGAGTATATAAGGTTCTTAGCTACACCCACGTTGAAGGGTAAGACGGTGGAACATCTGGAGGCGAATGCAAACTTGGAAGAGGAAAAGCCTACGAGGGTGAAGCAAGGCGTGAGCGAGGGAATACATTGCCGGTCCTCTTCATTTTGGCACAAGGAGTCGCTGGAAGCTTTTGGGTCGGCTTGCAAATTATGCTGTTCACTTGGAGGGAGACGCCCATTATACAACTGCTGTCTAGTCGAGGAAGCAAGGGACTTTCAGAAGTCAAATTATACCGCTTGTTTATAAGCTCAGATTTTTTTTCTAGGGCAAAAGTAGGTTGAGAGTTCATAACCTGAGTAAAATTGGGCAATTTGCGATGACTACTGTTGTTAAGAGGGTTCGTTCCAGGCTGTTTGCTTTGTTTTCTTCTAGATAATTAGGCGGAGGTTCGTTAAATTTGCATAGGGCATATATCAGCATGTGGTGGATGCTTTCGTAAGTATTCTTAGGTGAAATAGAGCATACATACTGCTGGTTCTTTTCACTGAACGTTTCAGCATGTGCCTCATATGAACACAAAAAATAATGTGCAACACTTAGATGGGTTGTAGAATTGGTAGTAAATCCATAAAAAGGGATTAATGCTATATGAAAAGCAGGGATAAATAATTTGTTATGGATTTATCATCGGACACACAATGGGCACTAAGCGAGACAAGTATTTTTATTCGTCTAGTAATAATATTTTCCTCCGAAATTAACTGTTAATTTGTTGACATTATGTTAACAATAATTTTCACCCCTCCACTTGTGACATTGGTATACTACCATATTCATTTTTTGAATACATTTTATACGAATGTATTTTAAGTAACTCTTGAGTTTTTCGTAACTGTTAATCAAGAATGCAACAGCTCATTAGACTCAGCAGTTTGGCTTCCCCTCCAGATCAGTATACAGCACATTTTCTTCTTTTGTTGGCCCCCAAGGAATATACGCCACTTTTCGGAAGCGAGAGGTTAATGGCTCTCTTGAAAGTCGCGTGCAATTTGAGGAAAACTTGGCCGCCATAATCGAATATGCATTACCCAGGGAGATGCGCCGGTGAAAATTTAAACGCGGGGCGTTAATTTAAAAGTAAAATATAATTTTCAAGGAGAAGTCATTACCCCGCTAACTCGTTATTTTCTGAAAAAATGCATAAGCCTCACTCAAGCTGGGATAGAGCAGGCTGTCAGGTTACAACAGGTCATCCCTGACCATGCTCTCTAACAACCCCGATTTATTTCTTCCCTGGCCGTTTTTATCCCTAGCATTTTACATTCCGCCTGACCACCATCCATTTCTACAACTACTGGCCATTCCTTTTGTTGATAAGGGCCAGAAGGTTGGTGGGGAGAGGAGCTAGAGAAGGGAGGGGTCAAAGTTCTGAGACTTTTTTTCTCTCCCAAACTGCAGTGAGGTAACCGGAGGTGCCTGATATTCAGCTCAATGTCCGACTGTGGAAAGCTGAGTAGGGGCCATTTTTAAGGATCAGAAAGAAGAAGTGTTGACTTTCAAGACAGCTGCAGATATCTTTTGGAGAGATTAGTATTACGTGGTGTCAGGTTCGTTTCCTGGGGAGGATTGCTTCATAAAACCTTATCCTGAAATGTATGAGCAGATAAGCTTCTGAGCATAGCACGTGTCATGAATTTCGGTCGTCGTCTACGTCGTTAATTGTTGGATTGTCGCCATTTCTCATCTCCGCAGACTCATTTATCGAGCGGGAGATATAATTATCTGAATTTTTATTGCAACGTGCTATTGCCTGTGGCCTTAGTTGCATCGGCTTCTGCAATAAACTGAAGCAAGTGTACAACCAAAATTCGTATTTGATTCCTCGGTACAGCACCGTACTGTACAAAGTAAACTGCAGATAAGAGAAAAAATCAGAAGTGCAAACTGTTACAATTATTATTAGCGGTGATATGCCCTGTAGCTACTAGCAACTAGCATATCAAATAATGGAACCATAATACTGCAGAAGTAATGATATCAACTGACACTGTCAGTTATTATACCAGCTCATCAAACACCTGAAGCCATATTTTTCTAGCAGCATTTCATTACAGGAGGCATATACTCCCTGTAAACAATCTAATAATGTGTACCTTACAGTAAACCCAATCTATTCCGCATTTTTCACAGTATAAGATTGCAAGGTACAGTACGCATTGTAAATATGTTCCAAAAAATGCATTATTTTGCTTATTACTGGAAAACTCTGATTTCCACATCTGCATCGTTCCTGCCCTACAGTGCTCATAATGACAAGTCTTACCACGGTCACAACGTACCCGAAATGAAATAGCTTTTAGGCAATCACCTGGAAACAACCATATTGGCATTTGGAAAACGGGGCCGGCCCCCGGTTTGCCTGCAGGAATTTCAATTTCACACGCCCAGGTTTCCTTTTTGCGGGTACAGCCCCGCCATTCAGCCGCATTCAAATATGCGATATTCCCCAGGATATATTCCAACTATTTTTTTTTCCAAGCATGGCCTGCTGGCGAAATAGAGAGGAGCCGGCGCGAAAAAGAAATAGAGAGAGAAAACAGGCCTGAGTCATTGAGGAAATGGGACGCCATTTGAAAGAGGCAACGTTCGGCGGCCATTCAATCACACTAAGTACCGGGTTATGGTTCTGTGGACCGTCTGAAGGATGGAGGTAGAAGAAAAGGAGGGTAAGGTTTAGGGAAAAGGCTTTTTGGGAGAGGGGGGGGTGTAAAGAGAAAGGGTAACGTTTCCGTCTGAGACCTAAGGAAAGGTCGATTGAGTGGTGCTGAGGATTCGCTGTAGTTGTTTTATAGACGGATGGGGGTTAGTTTGCTCTACGTGTCTCTCTAAAGGTTTCGACATTGATCGTTTGGATTATCTGGGCTCTAACTCCATTCAGCGTGGGGCAGGCAGTTCTGGCAAAATTTTATGAAGACTGGTTTATGTTTTGTGTTCTGGTCTGAAGCTGAAGGCTGCTGTGGACGAATTTTTTAGTTTACTTGCTGGGAGCAATTTTTTTGCGATCTGCAGGTCGAAATGCAGATTTTTCTACTCGTTATTGGCTTGTGATGCTCAGATCTGGCAGCTTTACACATCCTAATTAATAAACCGGAAAACCATTTTTCCTGAATGTTCCAACAATGCAGCGCCATTATCTGATCAACTTGGCCTGTAAATTCCGCACACCTGCATGCTATAGCACAATGCATAGGTCATAATGATGAGGCCCGATTAATGGATTATGCGTAAGTAGCACAATAACAGGTAATAAACACGAACATTGAATTATAACTAATTTACATACAAGCCACACACATGCGCAGTCTGACGGCGCAATTAATTTTCGTCTGATGCTTATGTGCAAGGCGATATTCCGCAAGTCGATATGAATACGAAATGGCTCATTCTGCTGGGATTCAATGGGTGTGTCGGCTGTGCAGCAACGGATCGCAGCCAGTGTATGGAACTAATCCGAAAAGCAGTTTGAATACGTCATTGCCTATGCAAAAGGAATCAACAGAGCTGGGGAAATGACGCCGACGCCACTAATTTATCCTGCGGAATTACTTATAAGGCATACCGAGAGAGGGGGGGGGGGGCAGGGATTAAAATTTTGGTAGTGCGGCGTGAAAGGATATGGCCAAGCTTTCATTCCGGATTTGGTCTCCTTCCTGTTGAAATTTTTTTGGAACCGAGGAAAATTCAATTGGCTAATTCCCTGCCGGCCTGATGGTCTTTTTATGCCGGTTTGGAAACTAATCCTGGAAAAAAAGAGCATTTGACACTGTGATTTCAATCATGCAGTCCTGTAACTTGATGTGACGGAACAGGGTTGGAAACAGGTATATAAAGGATAGATTCTCTGATACCGTACATCTGATGATTGAAATTGGTTGGAAATCGACCTATATATGGTATATCTGAAGAATTTACGCAAAATTGCAGGTGAGGTTTAAACGTTACAATTATTGTAACTTACTGTTATGATCAGTTGCCTTGGGCATTAACTGTCAGCCAATGCAGCAAAAATTGGAATCAAAATAGGAAGTCGACAAATTGAAAATCATTTTTGATATGTCTATCTGAAAGTGTTACCTACAGTTATATCACTGTACTCAATAAGTAGTGGAATTTAAATTGTTTACTAATGTTTCTGATTCTGATACATTAATTTTCTGTGTAGATTAATATTTATATCGATTGGCAATATCGGCTGATGATGAATGTCAGACTCAGTTGCGATACTGACAGTCGATAGCTGAACGGATTAATTTATTGTTGATTAATTATTGCCACCTATTTTAAACCCGCAGTACATCACTATACCTTCAGTGGCGTAACCGTGCCTTAGACGATATCGATTCCTGGCGTTAAATTATGGGCACCGAACACCCTTTGTGTGCAAGTTCGTTAGTGACCAGCAGACGGTTTTAACGCATAGTAATTCCGGTGGGTGAACTTGGGCTTTAAGAATTCAAGTCGGGGCCTTAAGGTGAATCGTAATTCTCGAAGTCTCCTTCCCAGATTGTTGAGAGCTAGGAGTTACAAAAGGAATAAGGAATCCGAGACAACGTCCACCGAGAGGCGACGACCTTTAAGCAATTTTCGTTGTCTCTCGCGGGATCCATTTTTTTTTTTCGTTGTCGGTTCTCATTTCGGGGTTGTTCCTGTTTAGGATTCCGGTCCTCCCTGCACAACCAGACTTTGTCGCCGAGCTCTCCAGAGGCTGGGAAAAATCGCATTAAGCCGTCTCTCTACAGTGGTTGCATCTCCAAATCAACGCCTGGCTCTCTCCCCCTTCCGTATTTTCACGGGGATTAAATCGCAACATCCTGCCCAATTAAGCCCTGACCATGTCGAACACAATCGTGACATATCTCTTGAAAATCCGTATCCAGAATCAGAGAAAAAATCCGGGATGCAAACAGTACGAGGAAAGGAAAAAAAAGTTCCGGATCTTTGAATACTTGCCACGCTTGGCAGGTAACAGCAAGGATCCAATCTGTGAAATTTGAGCTCCCTCTCAGCCCTTTCAATCAAATGAAATGTTGACTCTAGAACCAACCTAACTCTGGAGTTGCAGATACGGTACCGTACTACTTTGTGATGCATGCAGCAGCATATCTTTTCAGATGTCCAGGCTTTTCCCCCCCTCCGGATGAAGCATTATTGGCACTCTGAATGGCATCACTCATCTGGCTGAAAGCTTACTTTGAAATAGGATTGGCCAAGTGATCGATAGTCGCGGTGAGCTGAATAGTTACGATCAGAAAAAGCTGAATAACAACAACAGTAGAATTTATTAAATAATGAACGATCACTTCATCCAGCTCTTCATATCGAATGTCACAGTTTACAGCACTTTTGGCCAGGTTCATGGAGTGTAATTAGGGCGCATGAGGCATGTACACAATTTGACCGCTGCTCGAATTGATGGACGTTTTGACGCTCCCTGATGATACATGTTCGCAGCATCAATCCGCAAAATGACCGCGCCACATTAGGAGCACCTGCAATTAAATTCCGGACAGTTAACTCCGGGCCTGGCCTGCCAAAAACCCTCGTTTTAGTCCGGGCGTGAACCCCCGTACAGTTTGCCCAACGTGCAGCAGACACCTAAGAAGAAATCTCTATGCACATAACGGATCCGGTCGAGAAACAACCCGAGGCCATTGTTGACTCGCACAGTTCAGGAGTTCAGATCGTGCCTGCAGAACCCGAGGGCTCTGGTGGAATGGACAGGAAGGGCTTCCCTGGCAACCAGATAAGAACTGGAGGATCTCTTTTATACCGTGCATATACACACAGGGTGGTGCACATCACAAACCCCTATTCATTACACCAGCATGGAAGGTAAACAAGTCCTCTGACCTCCATTATTGTCGTCACTTCTATGGTGGATTCAACGGTCGGAACTTTTTGTAGGATGAGCCCTTCTAACGACGCAATTATTTTTTGGGACGCTTAACTCCCTTGACAACCGTATAGGACGATCTTAAGGCCAAATAGGGTCACTCGTAATTGATTGCGTATTTGCAGAGAAAAGGAACCTTTGTGTACCGAAATCGATGCCAATACTGCATAATTGTTTGTTCAGTGCTTGTTTGTGCAGGGACTTGGAAAGGAAGGATGGAATTTGCTATTTCGAAGGGTCTTTTCAGTCTGGCTATGGCGACCAATAGTTATCTGTAGATAGTAAGGCTGTATGTCTATCGATGACCTACAACAAAGGCGGCAAAGTTTGTCGGCTTGGCAAAGCAGTTTTTGTAACATAATAGGGTGAAGGATCAGATTAAAATATGTCAGCTGCACACAGGCGTTAGAGAGTCTATTACAGGATTATTTTTTAAAAACTACGACGGATTTCAGGCAGGTTAATACATGAAAGATTTCCTATATCCGCTAGTTGCCCGAAATTTCAGCTAAAAAATAGCGCCAGCCTGTCAGGATGCATATTTTGCAAAACACTAGTGTTTAGTACACGTTGAATTAGTCTCCTGAATATTGCATGATTGCTTGGCAGAACCGGAACGGATTTTAAAATGTCCAAAAAAAAGTGGGGGATGCAATATTTTCAGGACCCTTCCCCCAAAAAAGTCAGCAAAATGAATTACCGTGCAGGCTCGTTGCAACATAAAACGTGCACAACATCAGGCTTTGGCTTTGGCCAAAAACGCCGCACCTGGCCAACCGAATCCGCACCCGGGCCCACCCATCAGCGCATACATCACACGGATATGTGTCCACATTGGCATAGGTGCAAAGTTTCCGCCATGCCCTATTGAACCATTTATCAGCCTTATCTAAACACGCACTCGAACTAGGATCAATACGGTTTCAAAAAAATTGGGTGCAATTCAGGTGCGTTTACCCCCAGCAACTATATTTTGTCAGGTTGTCACAACCTCTCCATGCTGGTAAAGTTACCTTTGAGGCCTTCCTACAGGTTGGAACACAACGCCCTCGGCTTCTGTCAAGGGGGGCCAGACCCTTTGAAATGTAACTCCCGACTGGGCTGGTCGGGGTTTTTGCAAAGTCATTGCCTTTGATTTGCAAAACCGCTGGATTTAACAAGCCACTTCTGATTTTTAGCTCTAAGCGTGTCCGTGTTGGGTATGCAAAACAGGCAAAACTTGAAACGAGCCATCATTTCCTACCTCCATCAAGTAAAATGGTGGACTGGGATGTGCAAAAGGACATTACATTTTAGAGTACTGTGCTTAACTAATGGTTTCAGGCACGTGATCAGGACCTGCGAGTGACATTTCTTATATGCAAAAAAATATGCAATTCCTATGACAAATGTAAATAATGTGAATTATCTTGTCATCCGCAATGTAATTTTTTATCTGGCAACAATCCCGGCGGCCTAACAGTGTAACTGAGCTGTGTTTTCTCGGTTGCACAGGCTGCCGATGATTCGCTCTAATTAGCATGTCAAAGGCAAATTCTGAGAGTTTGCGCCCTCCGCAATTTTGGACCCGAGAAATTTCGGCAGTTTCGGCAACCAACGTTGGTTCTGGAGGGGTTGGAAGTTTGGCGTTGTAAGGATGGTAGCTGGAGGGTGGAAGGTGAGAAATGGATGTGCCTCACCTTATTAGGAAAGAAAAAAAAATACTGCCACGTCATGGCAAAGTACGGCCCAACTTGCGATGCTTCATATATACTGCATAGGCTACTATACGAGTAACAATACCGTGGGTATAATAAGTTGAAAAAATAAGTTTCGAGATAAATCCAAAGGAAAATATGGCAATGTGCATGCTTACATGTTAGTGATGACAGAAATCATGGCTTGCTGGCTTATTGTGAATATTGCGGGCAAAATGGACTTTGCTATACGATGGTATAAACGACTGGTGTAAAACGTGTACGTGTAAAGGTGTACGACTGGTGTAAAATATCTCAAACTCGCCAAAATTGGACTTACAAGTTAGCGAATTTCTCTCTTGTGTGTCTTTAAAATAAATAAATAAATAAATAAATAAATAAATAGGCCCTACTACTATAGAACTGGATGGATTTCTCCAAAATGCTCAATTACGCTAAGTAATTAATATGTAAAAATATGACGACGACCTGTATGGCAAGATTGCTAATTTTTGCAGAGGTCATTCCTTAACCTTCTAACTGTGGTCCAGTGTGGCATTTTCCACCCTCTTCATATATTTTTTTCACCTTTTTTTTGCGTGGGCCAAGTCTCACGAATACCTCTCTCAGGGTGAAAAATGGAGGCGGGGTCCAAGAGATTGCGAGTTGACTGTTGAATGGGAGGCCGCTGACAGGAGCCTTTGTGACCTGGCTACGATTGCCAGGGAACCCTCGATGCGGAATGCCAACCTTTGCTTGCCTCTGGACTGCAGATTTTCCAGGCTGAGTGCTGTTGGTGCAAGGGGATGGGAAGTGGNGGGGGGGGGGGGGGGGGGGGGGTGCTGGTTGATGGGAGGCGGCGGGGAGGAAAAATACATAACAGCAGAGCTGGGAGTTGTGTAGCCTGCAGGTTTGGGCTCATTGTTGGGTCGGATATATGCGAGGGAGTGAAAAAATCGGGCTTTTGTTTGTTTCCATGCGAGCTGCGGTAATTTGAATCATCTGGAGTTGGGAACATGGTGTGGTAATGAAAATGTTTGCTCTGCAGCGCATTTAGGTCGGGAAAAAAATGCATTAAAATTCTGGGAGGATTTGATTAACTATTCTCACTATACCATCTTGAGCAGAGGAATTAGGCAATGCGTAAGTCTCTTATTGTATTATTTGACAATGATAATTACAATACTTCATCACACTCCTGTTGAACAAAATTGGAGAGGCCAAGCACATTGTTTCATGCCTTTGCCAAAAGAAGATACGTCGATGTTGAATGTAAAATAATATTTGTTTTTCGATCATTTTATTCATAACCTGTGTTTGACCACTGGGTGATTTTCTGGTGAATTATTCATACGAGGGAGTATGCTCGAATAATATTTATTTTTTCCATTACGCAAGCGAGTGATACAAAATATGAGTTACAGGCACGAAATAAGTTACAAAAAACCGTTTAATACTTGCCCCTATGTAACATCTAATCAGTCTCTTACAACTTGTAGAAACGCCACTACAGTTTTCAAATACAAAGATGAAAATACGAGCATTACCGTATATTGTAACAATGTAATCAGAGATTTTGTCGCAATCTAGAAGTTCGCTGTCTGTATTCAAGAGGTCCATAGAAATGAATATTTTTATTCAGGCCGATAATTTCTGATATAAACCACTAGATTTTAGTAAGAACGAGTGCGCATTCAGATGGCGCAGCCAGTCTTGGAATTACAATTATTTTTAAATAAAACATATACACACATACTGTACATGCTAATTAATTTATGGACAGGTGCTGCACCATAAGTTAGGGTTAGCGTTGTGCTCAGTGCACACAGAATCCATCATGTAATTCCAACACTTGCTGGGTCATCTGGATGTACAATATTCTCTCACTTGCGTGTCACAGAGCAAACACTTCTGGACGATGCGGAAAAACTCGATTACGGTTATGTCCTAATCATTCCATCAGAAATGTACAAAGGAATATCCGCATTTATGAACTATGTCCATCATACATTTACAAGTGCAAAACAATGTACAAAACAACGGGAGTTGGCACAGACAAGGCCTTATTGTGGAATATATAACACGCTTGAACCTGCTTCTCGTAACCACTGAATACAAGTTTATATTACAAAACTATTGGTGGGCCTGGGGGGACAGGTAAAGGGGTAGAGGCCCGCATGGTATTGCGAGTGACCAGTCCAAAAAATGATCGGCAATCATGTCGACGAGGGTATGGGCGAACTGTCACACTTTTCCACTGACGGTGTGGGGGGAATGGGGGAAGTGGGGGAAAAAATGATGGGAGTTTGGTTGTTTTGATCAGATGGCTTCCATCGATCAACCTGCACTCTGTCTCTGTGGGAAATGACGACCTGTGTTTTCAGTACCGAATAAATCCGTGTACTAAAGCGTGGATTTTCCATCATGTTGTGTCCATGAGTATTTGAATGGTTTACTAACTACACACATTTTTTTCCAGCCTTATGTGAGTTATCGAGGACGGGATAACACAGTTTTTTTCAGCACTAAAAACGATTACACTTTGGCAACTAGAGCTTGAGAATAAGCAAAAATATATGTCAAAGCCACGTTTTGCCGTTAATTTCGCTCATACCTCGTCGGCAATCATGCCGGCACTGTACACTCATATCCGAAAGGATCCGGGTTTAACCCTAGACGCCCGGAAGCTCAACCCGAAACAGATGAGCAGCAGTCCAACACCAGCCGCCATCAGAAACATAGACCACGACAGCTTGCAAGACCCTATAAAGAAATTATTCATTACAGTTGTACACAGTAGGCTACCAACGAACTCTTTGGACCAAAAATTTATTACCGTCCAGAAAAATGCAATGTAAAAACGAAATTAAGTGCATATCCTTTTCTTGCACAAAAAGACTATGCAGGGTTAACTTATGGGAAAACGACTCACCTAAATGGTAGACATCAGCGTCATCTCCGCAAGCTTCTCTGACTTCCCTATTGTCCCATCCTATTGGATAAACGGCCACACCACCAGCCACCAAGAAGGCTGAAAATGGAAAAGGGAACTGTAATAACAAGGGGCAATTTGCATTTACTGTATAAGGCAGGTATAGTGTATATATGTAGGCAAAAAAATCTATTACGGCCATTACCGTTAATTGAGGCCGGTGGATCATATAAAGCTCATTATAAACCACCCGAATAGGCCGGGCATGGGTTAAAGCTCTTTCGTTTTTTGCGCAATTAGACGTCCAGTAATGGAGCGTTAAAATTTTGCACCCATGTTTCCAGCATTTTTTTTATACACAAAGTTGAGCTACGACAGCCGTTAAAATGTATGAATTATGACACTGGGTTTCCTCGTGCAATATTAGTGTAAGTGCGGGGTATCGTATATTTAGTAGCGGGAGCTCCCACTGAGTCTGAAATCAACCGCGGAGGTAATCACCTCTCGTGATTTAGTTATTAGCGATTGTAATTTTGGGGCTTTCTTGGGAGTGACCATAAATTATGAGCATTGCACAGAACCCCGGCGGTGTTTGCCAGAACAATTCCCACGATTTCTCAGCGGAGTGCAACGGAATAAACCTTCGACTAAAACCGGTATATATAAGAGAGGATGGATGGATGCATCGCGAGCCAATATTTCCCAAGCATTGATCTGATCAAATATTTGCTCGGTCGCGACGATTGGTTCCGCCAAAGCAGTCTCATTCTCATGAAATATTAAATTTGGGCAAAGTTAGGCCCCGAGAGGCAACATGTCCAGCCGGACTAGTAATAAATTGCGTAAAAAATATTAGCAAATAAATAAATAAATAATCGCATTTCAAACTGTATTTTAATGAGCGCAAATTGTTTCCAACACTACGCGTGATGGGGTAACAATATGGCCGACTCTTGCGACGTTGCCAAGGCTTTAGAACAAGGCTACCGGTGTGAATTTGGCCCCACAATGGCAACGTTGCGCGAGTGTGGGTGCGCACTCAGTTGCGTTTGTAAAAAATATCATCTACTACAAAATGTACTTCTCATAGAATCACTTTGAGTTCAAAAACATATTGTTAACCAGCAAAAAAAAAATCTTCCCACGCTCTTTGATTTATAGCACAGCTCGCTTCACATTTCAACTTTGACATCTCATAGACCGCATGTGGGGGGTCCGGAAAATCCAATGACATATCTTATTCATCGCTTGCAGGCTTCCTCTCCGGGTTATAAGGGTGTCTTCCGGATGGGAGGAAAATTGGGCCAATTTATTAGGCGACGCCTGTGGTCTGCTGGAGGTCGAAATTTTACGCCAACGATTGGCCCTCGCGACGTCTAGAGTTGGACCATCGAAAATTGCACGGGGACCTAGGTCTCACTTGTGGGAATTCGAGACTTTTTCCAAGAAAAGGAATGGTAGCTGCAAACACGAAAGGTTGGGCAAATCTCAAGAAAAGGGCGTTTTTTTTTGGAAATGTGCGTGACGTTGGCAGATTTAATTAGAGAATCAGCGGTTAGCAATTATTACGTGTAGTAATAGAACTGTCATATGTGGGCACGGTGTCAGGTGGGGATTGAAGACCGTTTTTGAAGCATCTGACTGGTTGTCAGTCAGATTCATCCTTCAAGTCAATTAGCAACGTTGGCATTGTAATTACACGCCGCTCAACCTTAATCAGACAATCGGGCATGCACTGTTAGGTTATGGAAAATACTTTGACCTCACAATGGAGAGATTTTTGACTCCGTTTTTTTGCCGTGGTTTGTATGTGCGCTATTGTGGGATGTGGAATAATTTAGATTTAAACAACTGCCACAAAGTATGTTTACAGCGCTTGAGCCCAGAGAAATAGCCATCTGGGGATTTTAAATGCACTGCGATGCACATTGTAACCAACGATTTTACATCCTGTAAAGTCGCCAAAGTATGATAATATTCATGAATACAGTTGTCCAACTCCTCTTCATCCTTTTATTCCATTGTCAAAAGAGTTTTCCAGCAGAACACGAATAGTGCATTAGGATTCGCTGCCTCGTATATATTTTTTGTCTGTTAAATTTTGCTCATTTTTTTTCCTTTGGGGTTCAGGATGCCAGAATGCAAGGTATTCAAGATGGCGGATATGCGATGAGATGGAGAAGGAAGGAAGTCTCAGGGTTGCACCCTAACGAGATTTGTCCCCGGGTCATGAAATATTCAGAGTCTACTCCCGTAAACACAGATGCTTTGGAGGAGGTTGATGGTGCTGGCACTTGTGCGCCTCTTGCGACTCCGGAATAGTGAGCTTCATAATAAAACCGTAGGGGGAAGGACGAAGCTACACTTGGAAGAGCATGTTACGCATGATTCAACGAAGACTACATGATGCAGAAAGCATAGAACTATGTTTCAGAATCGAGGTCATCATATGTGGCGGAGTGAGCAGTGTGCATGTATGCGCCATATATGTTTCGGCAACGAATTATCAGAAAGTATTGGTGCCACTTTACAGGTTCGATTGATCAAAATTCTGAACCTCACGACATTATGTCAAAAACTGAACTGAATCAAACATATCAGTACTGTATATCATTCGGTGCCCGCACATTAGCGTCCAATTAGCTGACCTGCATGTCCAACCATATCTGCACCGCATGCACCGTATTTGACAACCTCATCACGATTCTTCCAATAAGCCGCACATGTTGCACGCATCGGCCTGTCATGCGTATCGGGATAAATGATAATACCAGTCATAATCGCGTATGCTAATCCAATTAGGAAAATACGGTACGTGTGGTATCTAAAATGTATGGTGTGAATGCTGACCCTTGACGTCGTCGTCGTCGAGGCGTGATTCCTTTGGAGAAAAAGCAACGCCCCTTGAGCNTCCCCCCCCCCCCCCCCCCCCAGCTTGGAGTCATTTGTCAACCCCCCTTCGACGACGAAAGCCCAATCTCCAGGCCAACGACGGTGAGTGACGGCGGCCCACTCAAAAAGGAAGTTTCTGGGGAAACAAGCGGCGCGAGGGAACAGTCAGCCAAGAAATTAATGGGCTGAGGGGCGCGGATGAAGCCTCCAAATGAACACCCGCCGCAAAAAGACCACATTTTTCTTATCCTGTAATGTCGTCTCGGTATGGTCCGTGTGACAAGTACGACGCCGTCTATAATGTAGATTACGAATATGAGCTTTAAATTTCAACAATTTCCTTATATTAGCTCCCTGCACACTTGTCACCAAGGTGACAAGTGTGCAGCCAATAACGGATGTAGGCAATACACAGCAACAAATTCTCTTCGTCTCTAGAAAAAAAATGCAATTTGTCAAGAACGTAATCTTGCGACAGGTTCTTTCCAAGTTTCGAGCTGGTACCGGACTCATTACAAATTCGTCAGGAAGCTAGGAAGCTAAGGACCCAATGGAATCTTGGCGCCTCTCTTCATCTCGACATGCTCTCATTGCTTTCCCCTCGAATGTCAATGAGGAAGGAAACGGATGGCAGACATTGCTTCCTACTTTTCGACGACGACTCTGATTACGAAAGCAATAAAATTCATCAGGTTGTTTTCGCCTCGGAAAATTTTCACTTGAAAGGTCGCGCTTTTTAAACTTTTTTTTTTTTTTTGCAGAAAAAGTTTCGAAATCCATTAACACAAATTTCCGGCAAAAGTGCAGCTATAGCCATGGCTAAAGCTGGCCCACGATTTCCTTTGACTTGAGCCCTTTCCAATTTCATCAGCCTTGCTAGACACTTCCCTTCACGAATCCAGCGTCAAATTTGCATGAAGCTATTAATTACTCCTGGAGTTCCTCGAGGTTCCTGAATAAAGAGCTTCCACTCTAGGCCTATTGGATCTGATCTAAAAAACTGAGGATGGAAATGCGGGGGATTATGAAGACCAAATTACTTCCAATTAATCCTAGAGTGATTTATTATATCGCACTTGCTTGCCTGATTAGATTTTTGGTTGTGTAGCTGGTTGGTGCCTTAAAGTGCGATGTCACTAAAGGGTCATTTCTAACGCAAATTTAAGGAGCAAATATTAGATTATGTGAATAATAAATTGTCAATTTTCCATACGTTACCATGTGCGCTGTACTGATGCTTTGACCTTTCCCGACGACCTAAAATAGATCAAATGAATTCCAATCGACATATTCATGGACGGCTTTTTCCCTTCCCTGTCACGTCGGTCCACAAAAAGTCATTTCAGATCCAAAGCATCAATTTTAATTTCGTGCTAACTGTAATTTAACGTTTCATTGTCCAGAGAGCCATATTTTGATGGAAATGAGCTTGTTTGGTGCCCAATGCAGCATGACAAACACGAGAGTGGTTGGGAGTGTGTGCAGTCAATATCAGAGATGTCATTATTTTGCCAGACCATCATCGAGGGAAATACGTGATATAATGCGCTCTTTTTGACCCACCGCCGGACCCTAGGGGCTGTGGCATCAACTTGTGCGTAAAAATAATAGCGGTCGTTATATTAGGACTATTAGAAAAATGTTGGCATGGGCGTCGCTTCGCAGCATTCATTATCGCGTCGGCCCCGTTGGCCGATGCCCAAGGGCACCGTTTTCATAGTCCCCGAGACACTTCCATATCTCCCAAACCTGTCGTGAGGCAAACCACAACAACGGCCGACCCCGGGCACTAACAATGTCGTCACATGACAGGGGGAAACTAATCACCCGAAAAATTAGCCCCAATTACGTCCCACACGAGGGACCCTGGATTACTTGAATTAACGCCTATAAAAAAAAATAACGCGAGAGAGAGGGGGGCGAAAGAGCATAGCTAAACATTAATCTAAAGCCGCTGGATTAATCCGCCAGAGGCTCTGGTATCCCCTCCACAAATGGTGAGGGGGGATTCAGCAGGCTGCATTATGAATTGCGCCTTTTTTGGCACAAAATTGTGAGTGGTGTGACTGCATGGGCAATTCTGGTAAGGCCAGAATTACTAACTTATGGAGGTTCTGAGTATTCATGTTCACACCCGAAGCTGCTGGACTAACGTGGGAGTTAGGTTGCAAAACTGTGGCTCAACTTCAAAAAATTATGAACTTTAAAAAAAAAAATCAGTGTAGTGAAATATTGAAAAAAAACTGCTTATCATATATTTTATACGAAAATTGTGTGTAATATTTCGAATGTGTGACATTGCATTCTAATCAGAGCGCCATCTAACAGCATGATTTAAATTGCAATTCGAAATGATGGACTAGTTTCTACTAACAATCTTGCAAATGAATACTCCCACACCCATAGCCGCCCATAGCTATATACAGTATACCGACAATAGAGCTAGAAAAAAAAACCTTGATGAAATGGTTCGCAGTGCACTAGGCAGAACAAACTGGGTGCAACGCGTTTATTCGGTGCTCTTGTGAAACAATAACGCGAATGGATGCCTCTGCACTGAGTTTCCTACCCCCGGGGAAGCATTACGATTATTGTTTGCTTTTTGAGCAGAACCAGCTCCATTATATTAATTGACCCATATGTTCAATTTGCCCATGGATGTTTAATGGTCCGAACCGACAAGATCACTCGGGTGAATCCCTCTTCGTACAACCTGAACATCTTTGCAAATTGGACCGAATTTTGGTGCATGGCAGCACCCTGATTGACTTGTGTCACGATAAGGCGTTAAATTAAACCCACGTTGCTCTATAGACATTGAAGAAAAAAACAGGTGATTAATAATTGCTTCCCACGAACATTCCATTATCGGGGAAACAATTAGTGTTTTTTCAGTCGTAATTCCTTTCATGTATCTGACATGACAATGGCGATTTTTTATTCCGTATGAAGAGCTGGTATTGATAAATAGAAGCGCAGTTTGCAAAGTCACGTCACTAAAATCCGGTGCAAATTAGAATAGCGCGTTTTTGAAAAGATTGCCAGCTCCGATATGTCACGCAGTACCTAAGCCTGGCTCATATCATGGGATAGGGCGTGGGGCTGGAAAAAAAACTAGAGCCCTAGAAGCTCAGCATTGATTGAGTTTTAATTCCACTTACAAAGGGGACGCCGAGCAGGCTCGGTTTTTAGGTGCGTTTGAAAACCGAGGCCCTTATTGTCGCGCGGTAAATCTCGGAGCCTGAAAAAAAAATACAGGGCTATTATGGCGTCTCTGCAAAAGTAGGGAGGCACTGGAGTGGAAATCAGACGTAAAGGATATAGAGTCGGAATTCTTTCCATATAGGAGACTCCTTTTTGTTGTGCCGGAGCTTTTGCATCGCCAAGAGGCAAAACTTAGGAAGAGCCTTTTTTGCCGACTTGCTCTCTCATGGGAGGTAATTTGGAGTGCCAAGAGCTACCATTAAGGAGAAATCGTATTTTTGCTATAAGTTTATGGACATTAATTGGCCGTTACGTACGGTAGATTTCTTTTTGTATTGTATAGTCAGGTCTGGTGGTATTGGTATAAATTATGCGCCGATTGTTATGGATTGCGGTTTTAACCAACTTTGTTAAGTAATTATTCAGTGCTTAAATGTACAGTACGTTAAAGTATAGTTTGAATGGAGACACTGCGGCGCATTATTATGCTGGTAGAGTTGGAATAAAATAAGCTTATTTGGGTTGCATGGAGATATTCTGCGAATAAAAGAAAGGTGCATTAAACTACTTTTCTGTTTACGATGTGATGCCCACGGGCTACACATCTGCACAGTATACAGTAACACACAGTACCAAAAGCGAAACTCCGGGAATACCAAGTACACTTTCTTTGTAGTCAACCTGTACAGTATATATGAGCACAGGTCTGTGTTCAGAGCACCTTAACCTCTAGAGACCCAATGTATAGTATGCTATACATTGGGTCTCTAGAGG